>ML779792.1:436245-461866 GCA_009831015.1 Picea engelmannii
GATCCGCGTTGGCCTCCTATGCCAACGAAGTTTCCTTTAGACATTCCAAAGTTCGAAGCCAAGCCTAATGAATATCTGGGAGATCATGTGACTACCTTTCATCTTTGTTGCTCATATAACTCATTGAAAGATGATTCCATACAGTTGTGATTGTTTCAACGTACTCTAATTGGGAGTGCCGTGAAATGGTACATTGAGCTCGATCGCTCAAGATAATCTTCTTTTGGTGAACTGGCGATGGCTTTCCTTAACCATTTCCAGTTACCTGTGAGATACGACGCTGGCACAGAGCTGCTCGCTAATTTCAAATAGACAATGACAGACCATATCTCTGATCACATCCGAGAATGGAGACGTCGAAAGATTTTAATCAAGGTACAAGTTCCACCAACATTCCTGCTTGAGTGGTTCCTTAAGTATTTGGTCCTGCATTTATCCAAAGACATTGTGATGTCAGGAGTTTTCTCTGAAGAAGATGCCATCATGAGGGCTCAACAGTTTGAGCTCATCTATTCTCAGTCCGGTTTATTATACAACATCTTGACAGATGCGCCATATTCAATACTGGATAAAACTAGACAGAGAGTTGGACCACATGCCGATGGTATTGTCGGTTCAGCACAAACCAAGCCCACTAAGAAATTGACAAAGTAGTTGCAGCAGTTATCCATACAACACACAGCGGCCAGCCAAACTAATGTTTTGGCTGCTCCCCCTACCAAAATGTCGAAAGTACACACTATGCAGTCGACTAACCCAAAGGCTACCCAAAAGCCTAAAGGGAAGAAAAAACAACGAAAGAAGGGTAAGGGGGATAAAAAACCCAATGATAATGCTGGCGAGGACAACACTGAAAAACGAAAGGCGAGGTATCCTTGCAACTTGTGCATGGAAGACCACCCGACCCATCTATGTCCTCGACTTGCAAAGGCCCAAAAATTTTTCACGCTGCAACAGTAGGCGGTGTTGACAAACCCATTTCAACATGAGAAAAATCTAACTCAAGCCTCTACAAGCACGGAAGGGGGCAGCCAAGAAACCTGCCTGCCTATGAACAACCCCTCATCTGCGAATGTTTATATGGTTAGGGGTGATGCTTTCATATCGACTAGAGTGCACGATTATAGTAAACCAAGGGCTTCTGAGAAGGGTAAGAACCTGACCTCCGATCTCTTCCTCTACAAATTGAGAAGACGTTGGGAGAAATAATGACATGCATTCCAAAAGGTGCATTTAAAAAAGCTTCTCATAACAAAAACGCAAGGGTCGCCCAGAACTACTCTGTGGTGGAAGATTTATCACAAACCCCTTGTGCGATGTTGGCTTTGGAGGTCCTCCAAAGCTACCTTGCTCAAAGGAAAGCCTTGTTAACCGCATTGGGCTCTACTAAGACTTGTAATCAAGCTACCATCATGTTAGATACAACCGACTTAAAACCTCATCTGCCTTACCATGTAGTGTTTCATATAGTAGTGGCTTACCCCATGAAAACTTTTACACGGAATATCTTCTACATGGTGGTCGACGAGGGAACCTTGATATGCATTATGTCATTGGCATGTTGGAAGGCCATTGGCCAGCCCATTTTGTCTCCATCACCTACTCTCCTCACTGCTTTCGACAATCGTTCGTTCTGACCACATGGCATAGTTCCTTCTTTCCCCGTGCAGTTAGGAGGGAAAACCGTGTGTGTCAAAGTAGAGGTAGTCGATGCTCCCCTCGACTATAAGCTCTTGTTAGGATGGAGTTGGACTTATGCTATGCAAGTTGTGGTTGCTACAATTTTTCGGGTCTTGTTGTTTCCACTTCAGGGCTAGATAGTGACCATCGATCAATTTTCTTTCTCCAGACCTGACCCAGCTTTGTGGGCATCCACATTTCTGATGATTGATAATCCTCAACCAGGTGTCGTCAACGTAGGAGTTGGTTTGTGCCCATCCTTGATGGGTACCTTCAATTATCCACCTCCTCATGACGATATTAAATTTATATCCAATCACCATAAGGTTGAGATTTTTCAAGTTTCATCGTTCTGCACGACTTACTTCAAGGATCCATGGATTCTTCCTTCCCCATCAGCCACAATGGATGAAACAGGGCACCCAGGCATGTTCATGCCCTTGTCTGCCATTGAGGTAGCGTACTCTTTAGTCCAGCAAGCTTCAGCTAACACTGATCTGACTCCTGCACAAGAGTTAGATCCACTTCTAGAGCCTATTTGGGCTCAGGGTTCTCTCGCTAACATCGATTCGTTAGACTTAGTCTTGCTTTCTGATGAAGCAGTAATCAAAGCAATGACTAGTCCGAACAAACCTTGGGAATATCTTCATCATAGATCATATTTTCTCCCAGAGTTAAGCCGAATCGAAGCAAGAGAATTCACCGTGACCATGAAGGAAGATCAGTTGTGTCCTATTAATCTCTTAGCTACATACAAAATTTATGCTGAGGGAAATATCGAAACTATCGCCGAAACTATACCAATCAACATCTACCAAAACCCTAGTGTCATGGAGAACATCTTCACCGGAGCAAATTTCTCCCCCGAAGAGATTCAAATCTACACGGATCTTTTCAAAGAATTCCACGACGTTTTTTCTTGGTCTTATGAGGAAATGCCAGGTATCGATCCAAAAATAATTGAACATGAAATCACAACATATCTAGATGCCAATCCTGTTCGACAGAAGCTTCGTCCAGTTAATCCCAAGAAAGCAACAACCATCAAGATTGAGGTTGAGAAATTGCTAAAGGAGGGTTTTATCTATCCTATCCATTTGACTCAATGGGTGTCAAATCCTGTGCCGGTCAATAAAAAACAAGGCACGATTTGTGTATGTACCGATTTCCATGATTTGAACAAGGCATATCCCAAAGATAATTTTCCAACACCATTCATTGACCAGATCATTGATGAATGTGCTGGTTGTGAAGCCTTTTCTTTCATGGATGGTTTTTTGGGATATAATCAAATCCAAATCAAACCCGAAGACCAACACAAAACGACATTCATTTGTCCATGGGGTACATTCGCATATTGTAAGATGCCTTTTGGTCTTAAAAATGATGGAGCCACCTTCCAAAGGTCCATGTCTTTTTCTTTTCATGATCTCAAGCATATAGTCGAGGTCTATATAGATGATTTAGCATCACGATCTTGCAAGAGAACGGATCATCCCACACACCTTAGACTAATATTCGAACAATGTCGCTACTTTAGGATTCGATTGAATTCAAACAAGTGCAGCTTCTGCGTAACATCAAGATGTTTTTTAGGTTTCATTGTATTAACAACAGCGATCATGGTCGATCCTCTCAAGGTGGAGGCAATAATCCAGTTTCCCCCCCCACGCACAATCCTTCAGCTTCAGAGTCTACAAGGCAAGGTGAACATTTTACGACGCTTCATTACCAACTATGCCAAAATTACTAAGGGCTTTATGCGCTTACTGAAGAAAGATGTTCCTTTTTACTAGGATGATGCCACTCAACACTCTTTCAACACATTAAAACACGCCCTCACAACTGCACCTCTGCTACAGCGACCTAACTATAACAAAGATTTCTTATTATATCTGGCTGTCGCAGAGTCAACCATTTGCATGGTTTTAGTTCAGGAAGATGATTTTTTCTCAGAATACGTGATCTATTACCTGAGTCAAGGCCTCGTAGGACCGAAACTCAATTATTCTCATATCGAAAAACTTGCATTGGCAGCAGTTCATACTGTTCAATGGTTCCGTCATTATGTTCTATTTCGCAAGACCAACGTCATTGTTGTCATGAATCCATTCTAGTACATGCTGACACGACGGTTTATAGGTGGAAAAATCAGTAGATGGATAGTCATCCTCCAGGAATTTGACTTACACTTTGTTTCAGCAAAGTCCAAAAAGTCATTGGTCTTCGCAGAGCTTATTTCGGAACTTCCGATTGAGTCAGGTGACGTTGTGCCTGAAGAGTCACCTATCTGGGGAGATATGTTTTTGATCACATCTTCAGATCCCTGGTATGGAGATATACTTATCTATATCCATACTTTGAAGTGCCCCACTTCTTCTTCTCATGATGAGAATCGACGTATATGCCATCAGGCTAAGAATTATCTCATACTCAATGATACGTTGTATCGGAGAGGTGTAGACTGCGTCTTACATCGATGTCTCACACATAAGGAGGCATTCATCGTGCTCAACGATTTCCATACCGGAGCTTGTGGCGGTCATTTGTCTGGGTTGGCAACAGCCCAAAAGATTCTACGAGCAGGTTACTTCTGGCCAACACTTATCAAAGATTGTATAGAATCAGTCAAGAAGTGCCATCTGTGCCAAGTCTTCTCTCGGAAGATGAGGGCACATCCCGCTCCTATGTTTCATGTCATCATAGTTGGTCCTTTCACCAAGTGGGGGGTTGATTACACTACTTGCAACCCCCCGTTAGCAAGGGGGCACCACTATATCATCGTAGTTGTATCCTACTTCACTAAGTGGGTCGAAGCTATGCCAACATTTAAAGATGATGGAGAGACTGCAGCTGTCTTTTTATTCAACCAGATCATAGCAAGGTTTAGCGTCCCGAGAGAAATTGTTACTTCCCATGGCAGTCACTTTCAGAACCAAATGATGATCGAATTAACATCAAAGCTTGGGTTACGGCAAGAGCATTCATCACCCTACTACCCCCAAGCCAATGGGCAGGTGGAAGCTGTAAACAAAACTCTTAAGACTATTCTACAACGAACTATCAACTCAGCCAAGTCAAATTGACATTTGATGTTATACTCGGCATTATGGGCTTACCGAACATCTGTTAAGACTGCAACCGGTTTCTCACCTTTTCAACTCGTTTACGGGCTGGAGGCAGTCTTTCCCATCGAATGTCAGATCCCATCTCTAAAATTGGCAGTACAATTATTGCCAGACACTTCTCCACTTGAAGAACGGTTAGTACACCTTAAGCAGCTCAATGAGAAGTATCGTGATGTGGCCCTAGCCAACGAGGCTCACAAACATAAGGTCAAGTGTCAGTATGATAGGTCCGTTTGTCCTCGGATTTTCTCTGAAGGCGACCTTGTCGTGATCTATGACCAAGATAAGGACCCCCTGGGGGCAGGAAAATTCAAACCCATGTGGTTCGAACCCTTCATCATAAAAGAGGTATTAAAAAAGGGCRCTTATCGTTTGGTTGATTTTGAAGGGAATGCTTTGGCGAAGCCTAGAAATGGGCTCTACCTCAAGAAGTATTACTCATAGGCAGGTCACTGTGGGTAACTTTTTGTAACATATGTATAGTCTTTGTACTATTACTTTTTAGTTTCTTTTAAGTGTTATGGACGTGTCATTGATGTTATCTTTCGTCAATTTGGTAGATGTCAAGTGATTCTGAGGTGTTCGTTGGGTATGCAGACGGTGCTAGTCGGCACACTCGAAGGCTTGCCTCCACAGCTTGGGTAATCTTTACACCTCAGGGCTAGTTGTTATCTTCCGGAGGTATATGCTTAGGTGACACCACAAATAATGGCACCGAGTATAGTGCAGTTATTGAGTTGCTTCGTGATGCCTTGTCATTAGGTATATCTCATCTTCAGGTCTATCTTGATGCTCAACTGGTTGTGTCTCAGCTAAATAGAGTATACCGGGTTCATGATCCAACCTTACACTGACGATTCCTTAGGGTACGTCTCTTACAAAGAAACTTTGATTATATTACATATTTTCATGTTCCTAGGAGATTAAACCAAATCAAAAATACCCTAGCTAATCAAACTTTAGATTGGCATCTTGCACACATATGAAAGAACATTGACATAAGCATATAAATACATTTTTGCACACGTGATCCATAAGACACAAAAGATCAAAAAACCATATATAACATCATAAAATAAGCAAAGTACATAGATGGACGCAAGCGCCTCAAAAATGGGACTAATAACGAGTCACAGGGCTTATGCCCTCAAACAATATATATAAGTAGTGATGGTGGCACGTAAAAAGTCTAAATAGGTTCAGGGCCTATGGGACCTGTTATAATAGTCCACAGCATGGGATAAATGCCTAAACAATTGGACCCACATCCGAGGTGCCCCCACTACATGAGGCAGCATGGATGGTGGTAGGTCCTCTATCTCTGCCATCGGGACTATGCGAGTGAGTGCAGTGAAGTTCCGCTCAACTCATCTAAGGACCCTCTCAGCCTCCCCAGCTGGGAGGTTCCCTGTTACTGCTGGTCCCCTAGCAGTGGCAGCTGCAGCTTCTGGCTAAGGACGACGCATGTTCTATGCATAATCAGTAGGTCGCACAGGTCCCACATCTGCATGCAACAAACGTATACCTGTCAAATACTCTGGCATATAAAAAAATGATATATATAACAAAAATGACATAAAAATTACATATACAAACAAACAAAAAAACTACAAAGGTGGAGACTTACCCATCTCCCCTCGCTCCTCACCAGGAGGCACGGGTATCTCAGGATCTATAGAAAATTCTATCCCTGCATATGGGTAATCCTCGATCACATGGATCTGCCATGATAGCCACGCAAAAAAGTCATCATCGAAGGACTCATTGGTCCTTCCACCACCCTGTCGTGGCAGTAATACTACCCATCTACATATAGAAGGAAAAGAGGCCTGACGTCCTCGTACCACTTCCCGAGGACTAAAGCTCGGAACTCTCTCAAAGAAGAATGAACACAAAATCGTCCAGAACCCGAAGTTCCTCTGTGTCCATTTTCGGCAATCTGTCAATTGCCTCTTCATAAACTCAAGTAGTGTGGTACTCCAGTCCAAAATATATGCATTCAAGCACTGGATAGCACAAATTATCTGTGCGCGAGATGCCTGATGCAAGGCTACTAAACTGGTAATCAACCCAATTAGCAATAATATCACCTGTAGTGATAGGTCAGTGATCTTACTAATGGGCACCATGGAGCTCAAGTGATTTGTCCTAGCCTCACATTGCAGGGCAATTAGTTCTGATATATTAAGCGGCCCCGCTGGAAATGTCCTGAAATTAACTGGTTCCCCTCTCCTTGAGAGGCCAGTCAAAAAATAGATATCCTCAGTGGTTGGCACCAGTGATTGCCCTTCTAGCATAAAGGCCTCTGCATCAGGGTTCCAATAGTCAACCAAGGCATTCAGTAGCCTAGGTTGTTCTCGCATAAATGGACACAGGAAGAACTTAAGTAAACCACATTGCATCAATGCGGCCACGACATTCGGATCTTCCGCAATCAACTCACTGATTGCTTCATGCTCCCTTTTCCTCCAATGGACATACATCCTGCCAACGCAACAAAATTCAAGAGGTTTAGTAAGGGCTATTTGGTTCTTTTTTCTTTAAAAAGGGGGGGTCCACACGCGTTGTCTAAGTAACAGTCGCGTGTACACGTGAGTAGGCTTTACTCTTCCCAAGTGTACACGCGGCCTGTCCAGAGACAGCCCGCGTGGACCTAGGGCTGACCTTTTAAAGGTCGAAGCCCACCCAAAAAACAAACTTAAAAGAAAAATTGAAGAATTGAATAGCTAGATAGGGGAGTTTGTACTTACTTGGTCCAAGCGAAAGTTCGTTTCGTCCACTGTAGCTCCCGGAATCACCATTTTTAGCAAAGGGGGTCTTTTGGCTCCAGAGTCAATTTCCAAATCAGCAATGGTGATAATGAGCTGCCAGCTTCTATTTATAGACTTTTTGGCCTCTTTTTGTCACTTTTTGGCCTCCCTTATTAGTTTCTTTATACCAAAAACCATTTAGAGTGATTAAAGAGTTATATGGGAGGGATTTGATCAGGTATTGGGACACTTTTTTTGAGTTTTGAGAAAATTTTGACGGTCCATGAAAATTTTCCAAGAATCAACTTGAGCATATAGGTTAGGTTACTACCCCAACTTTTGTGTCTCGTTGTCTTTTTCCTCTGCCATAGGATCGATCCCATCAGGTTGTAACATGGAACCGTCATATCTGCTTTAGAATTTTTGCAACTTGGCAGTAGAGCTTACCAGAACATGGATGCCCTAGGTAGGTCTTGGTTGCATTATGGTGTCCATGCCGTCTCTAACACACTGTAGGCTTGGGAGTCCTTATAGTCTTTCCGAAATATGAGTTTGAGCCTCATTTGCATGATTCTTCTTCGCTCTTGATCTCACCCTCAGGACTCCCAAAAAATAACGAGTCTCCTTTTAAGCCCTTTTCAGACCCTCTAAACATGAAAAGATTGTCGAGCGATCTTGTGGCCTTTCACGCTCGTTAAACTGAAATTTGAAGTCACATCTATCCGGTGGTAGTTTACCCATTTTTTGGTTCAGATGGTCAACTGTACGAACAAAGGTATACTCTATGGAACTTTCGTTCTTTAGAAAAGAACTCTCAGGTAAAATTTTATCCCTTTTCCGGGCCTGAGGGACTAAACTTATGAAAAAGAAACCTCCACGGAGTCCATAGTTAAGCTCTTTTCAGACTCCCTAAAATTGAAAGGATTGTCGAGTGACCTTATTCTTTCACACTCGTCAAATTGGTCCAGAAGAATATTCCTGACGGAGTCCATAGTTAAGCTTTTTTCAGACTCCTTAAAAATGAAAAAATAGCCGAGTGATCTTGTCCTTTTCACACTCATTAAAATGGTTTTGAATCGACGTCTAATCGGTGCTAGTTTACCCCTTTTTCGAACCGACTAGACTATCTTCGAAAAAGGTACCCCAATGGAGTCTCCTTTTATGTTTTTTCAGACTCTCTAAATATGAAAAACCACCGAGCTTACGTTCTTTAGGCTCGTTAAACTTACATCGAAGGATGTTACCATTGTGTGTTTTGTTAACCGCATTTGCATACCTTATACGCTAGCCTTGTCACAGTTTGCTTCTGCATCTTAATACCTTTGGCCTTTGGAGGATTTTTCCCTAGTGTGTTTCTACTAGAACATTAGTCTTGTCCTTGTGCCTTGAAATTGTATGTTTGCAACACTCGTTCCTTCTTTGTAACGTAATATTCCTTTATTCTTTTTCCACAATAATTGAAAAGAACAAAAAAAAATCAAATATACCCCAAAAAGAGGAAGGGAAAATTATTTTCTTTATTGGCAGCATAATGAGTTGCCCTTGGATAAAACACATCTATCTATTTGTTCATCAGACTATGGGATGTAGTATGACCTTAGGAAGCTTATCTTGCTATATAGAGTTGTGTCCTCCACCATTTGGTTATCCTTCCAAATATATGGAGAGTTTGCATTTCCTCCTGCTTCGTAGACTTATGATTAACATACATGTTGCCTGAGTCTCATAATTTTTTGTGCTATTGTCCAAGGGAATTTTGTCACTAAGCCTGAGTCAGCCCCTCTGCAATATGTCTCTTGTCCACATACCTGGCCATCATGAACATCCAATCAAGTCCTTGTTCAAAATCACTGAAGTCTTCAGTCCAATCATCAAGATTATCAAGTCCATGACCGACGAGCCATCGAAGATCTCTAGGTAGTGCAGTCATACAATCATATTACACTCCTACCCTAGTTTTGAAGATTTTGAAGTTGTTGCTCGAGCTATGAAAATCTCATATCCAACCATCAGGCCGAATCATCTTCTGGAAAATGGATACTCTATATGTATATCTTTCTGATTTCGAGATGTAGCTCTGCTGTGTATTGTTCATGGCTACTCTTTATAGTTATTTGACATGGATCTACAGTGTATTTGATTGGTAGCCATGGTTCTATTTTATCCTAAGCATGGGTATGCCTGCCTCAGTGAGACATTTGTTATTTTGCGGACAACACCTCCTGGTTCCTGATCCTTGCGCTCAATCATTCGGCATATCAGTAAAGATTGGTAATGTATTTCGGCCATTAGATGCTCTTTTGACCTAACACATTAGGGGGCATTTGTTATAACCCTAAATTGCACCATACATGCTTACCTGGCATCAGGCCAACTCATATCCTTTCTTTGCCAAAAATACTGCTGAACAACTATTTGAAAATCCTCTTGTATAAAGGCCCACGCGCTCTAACCCATTACTGCACGTTTGTACACGCTGGCTGACCCAAAACAGCCCACGTGGACCGACAAAAGCATGAAAAAAGGAAACTTTCTGACGGAACAAAAAGATATGGGTGAGTTAACTGAAACTCCCAGCCATGCATGGCCGAGGGTTCATCCAAATACCTAGATCCTTCTAGCCTATAAAAGAAGGGGTAGGGGTACCATTTTGAAGAGGGAAAAATATAGCAAAGAAACTCTGCCCATTTACATATTCCCATTGTCCCAACCCTTTATCCTTTCCTTGTGCCAAAGGAGATTTAAAGCAAAGAAGTTGAAGGATAAAAAAAGAGGAGCCTAGGATCAGGTTCAAGGAGCGGTGGCCGGTCTCAACTTTTGTAAGTTGACTCATTCTAAGTAATAAAGAAAATGCTTTTCCTGTCCCAATTCATGAACTTTTTATGGTTTTGATTAGTTTATGTTTGGATTTCTAACCCGTTAGTATATAAGTAGTATGCATGCATAGTTGTTGCTTATCTTGGATGCAGGTCAGCTTTGGAAGGAGTATTGCGAACAAGGAATCAAGCACAGTGTAGGATCAACATCAAACGCCGGGAACGAGGTAGGTTGATCTTTCCATGCATTTACTAAGAAAAGGGGATTTAAATCTAGGGATGAAGGTAGAAAGTAATTTCTATTCGGTCATATCTGCATGCAAAGTCTGAACTCTATTTGCTAGCCCGTAGGGTGTTTTTCCCCAACAACAATAGGGGGTCTGCATCAGTTTTTCTCTGCGTTTGCATTGTGTAATGACTGTATAAGGATGGGGTCTATGTTTTCAATGTGTAACGACTATAAGGGTATGGTGTAATGACTGTATAATGTTTTTCTCTGTGTCTGCAATGTGTAATGACTGTAATGATTGTAAACGTTCTTCTCTGCATTTGTTGTTTAAAGATTTCATTTTTGCCAATTTATTGATGCTACGTTTTTTTTGTGAATGCCCACAAATTGAGCTTAAATCGTTTGACTGATTTTGTTGTTACTCGCCCATGAAATTTCTGTTAAAACTGATGACTATGTTGCTGCCTTAATTGACCACGATTTTCCCTTGAAAATATGAATGAATTTGCAATAAAGACCACGAATTTTGCCTGTAAACTGTGACTGCGGTTTTCCTTAACTAATGTCTGAGTTTTTCTACCGATTGACCACGTCTTGCCATTAAATAGGAATGTGTTGTTGGGAATGGGCACGAGTTGTCATCATTGTGTATTGCGTGTTGTTGAGATGTGGTACATCTATTTTGTTGCTTTGAAAATCGCCTTGATTAATGTTAATGATATATTAATTGTCTTTTTACGGTTATATTAATTGTCTTGTTACGATTATATTAATTGACTTGTTACTATTACATTAATTGCCTTGTGTTTTTTCTTTACTAATTGTTATGTTAATTAAAATGTTAATCACATTGTCATTGCTATGTTACTCTTTATGATAACATTCATGAGAGTGGCCTTGTTATTTCGCTATTAATTGTTTGTTAACAGTTATGTCAACTGCCATGTTATTTGCTATATTAATTATTAGGTAACAACTATGCTAATTGCTTTGTTAAATTGATACAGCGATGTTAATAGTTAGAAGTTTCCTTCTCATTATTAATAAGACAGGTAGTATTGTTGGTTCGGTCAATATAGATATACCACATGTCGAGATTTAATTGTTCCTAAGTGTTATAATGGTAGCATTCTACAACAAAATCGTTAATGTTGTTAATTAAGTTGATGGCTAGTTGGATGGAGATTTGGATTAATATCGAATTGCCCAATTAGATTGTGATTAATGATTAAATGAGTTTAGTAAGTATTGACCCAAGTAGAGGTTAAAATCGCTAAATTAAATTGTGGTTAATGATTAAATTGTGATGCATAATTTCCGAATTGATTCATAGTTGATGTTATTTAGATTGAATTGATGAATAAATTGTGATGTAGAATTGTCGAAATGATTTGTAATTGATGTTATTGATTGAATTTAATGACTAAGGTATAATGTAGAATGGTCGATTGGATTGTATTTAACGTTAATATGATGTTAAGTTAAAGACGGATTTATAATTTAGACTTGCTAAAAGTAGATGGATAATCGAGGCCAAAACAAATTGTAACTTGACGTGCCCCGTTAGAATGGAACCCATGTTAAATTAGAATGTAATCATGGATCGGTTAGCCTAGGTGATTGATGGGTTCGGGGACAATGTTGTGTGGGTTGTCGTCACCACTTGTCTTCATTCTTGTGTGTCTCATCGACCTTTCATGTGGGCGTAGATACAGTCTCCCAGTCAGTATTCGATTCCTAGCGCATCGGAGTTTTCTAGAGTCCTTGGTATGCATAGCTTATGTTTGTGCCAAGGTTACTGACACGTCTATCACCTGGGAATGGCATGATTCCTGATGCGGGGATCATGGAGCACCCTATGGGTTAGCGGCGAATGATATCTTGGTCAGAGTCGGTGCCTACCTTGTGAGTGTGGTTGAGCATCGTATGTTGACTTGAACGCCTTCTAGCATTGGGTTCGCGTGCCTTGAGGTTCCCGTCTTGTTCGTCTAGTCTATTGTGTCAAGATGGGGATTTTGTCCCTCATCTTTTAGGCGTGGTCATGTTTTTGTCGGGCGGGTATCGTTCCTCCATGTTATTTTGTGCATGTTTTTCCTAGTCGCCCTTATGCCTATACGTGGTGTCATAGTTGCCTGTTGCCTCCCTTGCATGTTTTTGTTTGTCGTTTGTGGTGTGGTCAAGTTGTTGTTGTCATTTCCTTCTTGCCTCTCAACTCCTAAACATTAAAAAAACAATTTTCACTTTTGATTCTCTTGTAGTTGTAACAAAGGGGGCGTCACATATGGTATTAGAGAAGATTCAACCCATGACTTGGGATCACTATGGCTTTTGTTGATATGATTTGATTATAATGTTGCTAATTGAGTTAACTTGTATTCATGCAAGTAATCATGGTTATAGGATGTCGTGGAGGCAGACGATGGGGTTCTAGGGGAGGATGTGATGCCTCCAGTAGCATCCATGCCTGAGGGGTCGAACTACCAGGGAGATGAACAGTTTGTCGGGAAGGAGCAGATAGTGGTGGGTGATGTGGTTGGTATGAGGAGGTATTTTCAGTGGATGTCTGAGGCACTGATCAGCCGTTTGGACAGATATTGAGGCCAGAAAACCAACACCCCTTAAGGGTCCACTACGCGCTCCGGTCAGTACTGGTAGAATTCACCATGAACTCGAGAAGGTCAAATTTCTTGAGTTCTTTGGTGCCCTGGATGGTGCATCCGCCGAGGCATGGTTGAAGAATATGGTGATGTGATTTGCACTTCGCAATTATACCTCCAACATGAAGGTCCGCATGGTGGTCTTTCAACTGAAGGGGAGTGCTCTTCAATGGTGGAAGATGCTCCTACAACAACTGAACATGGTCATCGAAGAAGTGTCATGGGAACTATTCGAGGAACGGTTCCGAGAGAGATACCTATCAAAGGAAATCATTGAGAATCAGCTCATCAAGTTCAATGCCTTATGACAGGGTGGTCATACAGTGCTTGAGTACAAGGCTCATTTTATGGAGTTGCTCTGGTATGCTCTGCATATTAACACAGAGAAACTTAAAGTCAACAGGTTCGAGTTCGGCCTTAATGGTAGCATACATGAAAAGGTTAGTATTTTGATGCCTCAAACCTTGCATGATTCCATCCAGAAGGCCCTCATAGCAGAGGAGGATCTTATCAGTGGGAGTCAGAGAAGGACTCCAGCAAGACTAGCAGGGAAGGTGTCTTATAGTGCGCAACAGCATCAAAAACCAGCCAGACATATGTCAGAATATCGTGGCTTCCAGAGGGGATCCACCTTCACTACACCTCGGTGACCGGTGCCTCAGTATCGGACACCTTATCGGGGACCACATCATCAATAGCAGTGTTGACAGCAACAACAGTAGTTTAGGCCTGTTCAGCAGAACAGACTAGGATTCCAGGCCGGTGGGCCGTCATCTTCTACTTTGGGTACCAGGACTACTGGACCGAAGAAGGGGTGTTGAACGTGTAGGGAGCCACACTACCAGCGCGACTACCCTGTGGAGAGGACTAGAGCATCTGGAATAGTCGGACCCACTACCATGGGAGATTTGGGCAAGGCCCATCGGATTCATGTAGTGATGAATAACTTTCAGGTAGAGCATCAGTCGACTGTGCTTGAGACAATAGGTATCGTTGTTGACCAGACCCTTAGTATTTTGATAAATCTCGGCTCTACCGAGAGTTTCTTTTTTGGTGCAGCAATAAAAAGGATTAAGGAAAAGGAAGTTGAACAAGATGAGTTTAGCTTCATAGAGATGGCTTTGGGAGCCAAACAAAAGGTTGGAGGAAAGCTTACGGGTTGTATCCTTAACCTGGGAGATTTTGTCACCAGGGCCAACCTGTACATCACGATATTAGGATCTTATGACGTCGTGATCGGTATGGACTGGTTGGAATCGCATGAGGCGATACTCAATTGTAAGACAAAATGGTTGAGCTTGGTCGATGACAAGGGACAAAGACGTGTGATTGTAGGCTGGAACCAAAAAGTTTCCCTGAGGTTCATCTCTTCCTTGCAGCTTCAGAAGAGCATGCGCAAGTGATGTGAGCTTTATGTGGTCTTGGAATTAAACGAGAAGGGAGTAGTGGAAGGTCTAGAACACCTTCCTATGGTGAGAGAGTTTGCAGATGTCTTTCTGGAGGAGTTACCTGGGATGCCTCCGAAGAGGGAATTGGATTTTAATATAGACCTAAAATTGGGAACTGAACCGATAGCTAGAACGCCTTATCAGATGTCGACCCCAGAGTTACAAGAGTTGAGAATGCAACTGAAGGAATTGTTGGACCTCGGACTGATACATCCAAGTTTGTCAGCATGGGGTGTGCCTGTTATTTTCATATGAAATAAGGATGGGTCATGGAGGCTCTACATTGATTACCCTCAATCAAACAAGGCCACGATCAAGAATCAATATCCGTTGCCGAGGATTGATGATCCGTTCGATCAGATGAAGGGTGCGATGGTGCTCTGAAAGATCGACTTGCGATCAGGATACCACCAGTTACGGATTAAGGAGGATGACATCCCTAATACCCCCTTTAAGACAAGTTTTGGACATTATGAGTATACTATTTTACCATTTGGACTGAGGAACGCCCCAGGGGTATTCATGAGTTTGATGAACAGGGTGTTCCACAAGTACCTGGACAAGTTCGTCCAAGTATTCATTGAAAGTATTTTGATTTAATCTCGGATGATGGAGGAGCATGATGAGAACTTGCACTTGGTACTACAATGTTTGCGAGAGAAAAAACTGTATGGGAAGTTGACCAAATGCTCATTTTATCAATCAAGGATTCACTACTTGGGGCATGTCATCTCTAGCGAAGGTATCATCATGGATCTAGGAAAGGTCGAGGCTATTATGGAATGGACTGTGCCGACAAATGTCCCGGAAGTGCGTAGCTTCATGGGTTTCGCAAGATACTATTGATGGTTCGTCGAGGTATTTTCGAAGATAGCAAATCCGATCACGGAATTGCAAAACAAAAACAAGAAGTTTGTTTGGACCGAGAAATGCGCGGAAGCATTTTGAAGGCTCAAGGAGTTGTTGACAACAACACCGATACTAAAGGTCCCTTACATGGATGCAAACTTCTTGGTATGCACTGACGCATCCAAGGAAGGCTTAGGCGGAGTCTTGATGCAATATGGTCGAGCGATCGCTTACATCTCGAGGAAACTGAGAAGGCATGAAGAGAACTATGTGACGCACGATTTGGAGTTGTTAGCCATCGTATATGCCTTGAAGGTTTGGAGACACTACCTCGTTGGACAAAAATTTGAACTAAAGACTGACCACTGTGGACTACAACACATCTTTACGCAAAGCGACCTAAACCCGCGACAATGGCGTTGGTCAGAATTTGTTAGTGAGTACGACTTCGAGATTACTTACATAAAAGGAACAGTGAATCGGGTGGCATATGCATTGAGTCGGAGACCACGCAAATTTTCGGTGTTGCCTCTTTTGATGAATCTACTTGAAAATATTCTAACTGTACAGCGTGATGATGACTGGTACAAGGAGGTCGAGGGTTTTATCAGACAAAATGTGATGATGGTACCAAGATTTGAAGGATTTACGTTTGACGACGATGGTTTATTGAGGTTTAAAAATTGTATTTGTGTACCACCAAACGATGCGTTGAGGAGCTTGATCCTAAACGAGGCTCATAGATCAGTGTACATGGCTCACCTAGTAGTCACAAAGATGAGGGAAGACCTTAAACCCTTATTCTTCTGGAAGGGAATGAAGGCAGATATAGTCAACTATGTGGCCAGATGTCTAGAATGTCAATAGGTGAAGGCTGAACATAGACACCCTGCAGGATTACTACAACCACATGTTGTTCCAGAATCGAAATGGGAGGTTATTTCAATGGATTTTATTGTTGGATTGCCACTAATGGTAAGGAGACACGACTCGATATTTGTAGCAGTAGACACTCTTACGAATATTTCTCACTTTATTCCTGTGTGTGCAACGTATCAGGAACCTAACATAGCTAGAGTTTTCATCAGTGAGATTGTGAGGTTGCATGGTGTGCCTAAGAGGATTATATCCGACCGTGGATCCATGTTTACTGGATGAGTTCCAAGATCCCTTGGGAACCCAACTTAACTTCAGTATGGTGTATCACCCGGAGACTGATGGGTAGAACGAATGAACGAACTAGACCTTGGAGGACATGTTGTGAATGTACGTGATGGACCAACAAAAGCATTGGGAAGAATTATTTCCACTAGTGGAATTTTCTTATAACAACAGTTACCAAGGCACCATTAAGATGGCGCCTTTTGAGTTTCTTTACGGGCGATCGTGTCAGATGTCTTTGAGTTTGGATCACCTTGAGGATAGGGTCCTGGTGGGACCAGAAGCGATCCAAGAAATGGAAGAGAAAATGCAAACAATAATATAAAGGATTAAATAATCGCGGCATCGACAAAAGAGTTATGTCGATGCGCATCGTGTCGATCATAGTTACGATGTTGGTGATCAAGTCTTCTGCGGGTTAAACTGCATAAGAGTTCGATCAAGTTTGGAAAGGGAGATAAACTCTCTCCTAGGTTCATGGGACCTTTCAAGATTGTGGAGAGAAAGGGGCCCATGGCCTATCGACTAGCCTTGCCTGATTGTTTGAGGCGTATGCACGATGTTTTTCATGTATCTGTTTTGAGACATTATATTAGTGATCCTACACATGTTATTGACATGAATTCCTTGCATGTATCGGATGAGGGGGCTCTCACAGCTGAGCCGATTCGCATCTTGTATCATTGCATTCAAAAGCTACGACGTCGAATGGTAGAGCAGGTCAAGGTCCAGTGGGACAGTTATAGTCCACACTCAATGACCTCGGAGGATGCATATGATATGCGCCAGTAGTTTCCATTTTTGTTTGATAGATAGACTTATGATACTGTGATACACTTTATTTTGACATTTTTACTGTGAAACTTCGAGACAAAGTTTAGACCAAGAGGGGTGTATGTAACATCTCGCTCTTACGCACTGAGCAAACTTATTCTTTGAGAACACTTGCTCGCAAGTGATCCGTATTTTATTCTATTAAAACATTTATTTTGATTATGAGGTGTTATGGGTTGATGAGATGTTGTTTTACTGCATTGACATAGACAGGTGCTATTGACTCGGTTTTACTGAGTGTGCAGGATCTTGGACCTAGAGGATGCAGAGGCATCGATGGAACCCCTTGGACTTCGAATCGAGTCGGGGAGTGTACCATTGGGGTTTGATTGTTTTATAGGTGATATTAGTGCATCTGATTAGATGATATGATATGGATATATTCTGACATGATTCATTGATCATGTAGGCTCATGATAGCTTGTCAACCAGACTCACATGTGGAGTAAAGGGGTCACCCTGCCTAAGAAATTAAGGTCTAGGTCTAATCTTTGTTGGTGGTAAAATTTTACCTTATATATATATATATATATATATAATCTTCATTAACCTTGTGACAAGAAGGGATAAGGAATTAAAATGTTTTACAAAAATATGTTGGGATAAAAATTAAAAAAAAAGGGGGGGGGTAATCGTTTTATTTTATTAGGATAATTTAAACAAAATTATTAATTGAAAAGGGGAAAAAGGAAAAAGTTAATTTTTACCCTTGCCAAATTGAGTTCTAAATGAAAAAGGGAAAAAGAGGAATTCTAAAATTATTAGGAAACTAGGAAAAGAGGGAAACATAAAAAGAAAAGGGAAAAATAGAAAGTCAAACTTAGTAAGGTATCTACCATTAAGAACTTTTTTAATTTAAAACTGAACTAGCAAATTAATAATGGGGAAAGTCATTAAAACCTGTAAAGGAATTTGTGAACACCTAGGAGCAATTCTAGGAGTGACTCTAGGTGGGTGAGGGAAATAAGGGTAAATAATTAATTAAAGAAATTATTTTTTGGAGGAATGAAGGGGATGGGTGACACTTGTACGGGGAGGAATTTTTATGAATTAGTTTATTAAACATTAAATAAAATGGGATTTTGGGAAGGTAAAGGGTTTGAAACTCTATATAATGGAGGGAGGAGAAGGAGGGAGGACCTCTTCTATTTGCGTAACATTACGCTGCATAAATCTATACTTGATTGACTTAGCTTGTGGGGGTTGGGATACCCATCTCGGTGAGGAGTGGTAGCTCAGCCTTGCGAGGCGAGCTGGGAGCTAGCTTATTCTCTGGTTAGTGTGTGTGGCCCCTTTGTGGCTTGAGGGGATAAGGGGGAAGAAGAGTACCCCTAGAATTGGCTGGGAGGTACCGGTGAAGTCTCATCGGTCGGAAAGTGGGTGTTGCATGGAGCACACGAGACATCAACTCAAAGCGGGCAATCAGGCACAGATACGCTTTATTCATTTTGTACGGTAGATTGTAGTAGTATTATGCATTGGACCTGCATGTTTAATGGGGTAAGTAAAATGATTGTCTTAGCGTTCTAGTTGTTGACTGAATTTTTATTAGCCTTTAGCTCAATGATTGATTGGATCCCATGGCTTTTGTTTCCCTCTATGTCTTGACCATCCCGTGCTTGATTGATTGTGATGATTGCAGTATGTTTTTCCTTTGTCCCTATCTCGCCATTCCTCACCTGAGTAGTCGACCAGGAGCCTGATCTACATTCGTCGCTTCAGCGTTAATAGACCTATGAATCTCAATGCCCTACTTTTTTGTGCGAGGATGATGAGCGAAGGATGTTCATGTTAGTCGTCTACCTTTGATTTTTTTCCTTGGTTTAAGGTTCTCCTTGTGCCCTGAAGCGTTTATTCAACCCTGCAAATTTGGTTGTTGGTGAAGTTGTTCTTTAAACTCGGCATGTTCATATCTCGTCATTATCTCGCTCTTACCTTGTTTTTAAATCTTGATGGATCAATTTTTAATCCCTGCGTTTTTATTCTTAGATAAATTATACCTCTACGTTGTATTGGTATCCTACCAATGTAAAAACGAATTTGTTTCCCTATCTGCGACTTTATAATTTGTATACTGGAAATGAAAAACATTTTGTTATTCCTGTCTGCAAATTTTTGCTTGGCCTGTGATTTTTTTTATGCTTTTAATTCATTGAAAAAAAAATTATCGATCCCTGTCTGCATTTTTTTCTGGGCTGTGATTTTTTTCTCATGCCTTTAATTCAAAAAAATGATTATTTTTATCTCTGTCTGTGTTTGTTGGGTACCCCAGGCGAAGAAAAAGTTGAAACCCTTAACCCTGGTTGCATTTGAACCGTGTATTGATTGATTTAACCCTTACCTTTGCATTTAGTTCGTGTAATGACTGTAATCACAATTTTCTTCTGCATTTAGTATGCTGTAATGACGGTATAACATTTTTCTCTGCGTTTTCATTGTGTAATGACTGTATAAGGATGGGGTCTATGTTTTGTAATGTGTAATGACTGTAAGGGTATGGTGTAATGATTGTATAATGTTTTTCTCTGTGTTTTCATTGTGTAATGACTGTATAAGGATGGGGTCTCCGTTTGCAATGTGTAATGACTGTAAGGGTATGGTGTAATGACTGTATAATATTTTTCTCTGCGTCTGCAATGTGTAATGACTGTAAGGGTACGGTTTAGTGACTGTAAATGTTCTTCTCTGCGTTTGTTTCTTAAAGATTTTGTTTTTGCCAATTTATTGATGCTTTGTTTTTTTCTGTGAATGCCCACTAATTGAGGCTAAATCCTTTGACTGATTTTGTTGTTACTCGCCCACGAAATTGCTTTTAAAACTAATGATTGTGTTGCTTCCTTAATTGACCATGATTTTCCCTTGAAAATATGACTGAATTTGCCATAAATACCACGAATTTTTTCTGTAAACTGTGATTGCAATTTGCCTTAACTGGTGTCTGAGTTTTGTTGCTGATTGACCACATCTTGCCACTAAATTGGAATGCATTACTGGGAATGGGCACAAGTTTCCATCACTGTGTACTCCGTGTTGCTGAGATGTGGTACAACTATGTTATTGCCTTCAAATCACCTTAATTAATGTTATTGATATATTAATTGTCTTGTTACTGTTATATTAATTGCATTGTCACTGTTGTATTGATTGTTATTGTTACATTAATTGCCTTGTATTTTTGCTTTACCAATTGTTATGTTAATTAAATTGTTAATTGCATTGTCATTGCTTGTTACTCATTATGATAACAGTCATGAGAGTGGCCTTGTTATTTTACTATTAATTGTTTTTTAATAGTTATGTCAACTGCCGTGTTTTTTGCTATATTAATTGTTAGGTAGCAGCTATGTTAATTGCCTTGTTAAATTGATACGGCGATGTTAATAGTTAGTAGTTTCCTTCTCATTATTAATAAGACAGGAAATATTGTTGGTTCGGTCAATATAGATAGACCACATGTCGAGATTTAATTGTTTCTAAATGTTATAATGGTAGCATTCTACAATAAAATCTGTAATGTTGTTAATTAAGTTGATGGCTAGTTGGATGGAGATTTGGATTGATATCGAATTTCCCAATTAGACTGTGATTAATGATTAAATGAGTTTAGTAAGTATTGACCCAAGTAGAGGTTAAAATCGTTAAATTAAATTGTGGTTAATGATTAAATTGTGATGCATAATTGTTGAATTGATTCATAGTTGATGTTATTTAGATTGAATTGATGAATAAATTGTGATGTAGAATTGTTGAACTAATTCATAATTAATGTTATTGATTGAATTTAATGACTAAGGTATAATGTAGAATGGTCGATTGGATTGTATTTAATTTTAATTTGATGTTAAGTTAAAGACCGATTCATAATTTAGACTTGCTCAAAGTAGATGGATAATCGAGGCCAAAACAAATTGTAACTTGACGTGCCCCGTTAGAATGGAACCCATGTTAAATTAGAATGTAATCATGGACTAGTTAGTCTAGCTGATTGGTGGGGTTGGGGACGATGTCGTGTGGGATGACGTCATCCATTGTTTTCGTTCTTTTGTGTCTCATTGACCTTTCATGTGGGGGTAGGTACAGTCTCCCAGTCAGTATTCGATTCCTAGCACGTCGAAGTTTTCTAGAGTCCTTGGTTCGGACAGATTATGTTTGTGCCAAGGTTACTGACGCATCTATCACCTAGGAATGGCATGATTCCTGATGCGGGGATCATGGCGCACCCTATGGGTTAGCGGCGAATGATATCTTGGTCGGAGTTGGTGCCTACATTGTGAGTGTTGTTGAGCGTTGTATGTTGACTTGAACAAATTCTGGCATTGGGTTCGCACGCCTTGAGGTTCTCGTCCTGTTCATATAGGACATTGTGTCAGGATGGGGATGTTGTCCCTTGTCTTGTAGGTGTGTTCATGTTTGTGTCGAGCGAGTAGCGTTCCTCCATGTTATTCTGTGCATGTTTTGCCCAGTCGTCTGTGTTCTTTTGAGTGGTGTCATTGTTGCTTTCTTCCTTCCTTGAATGCTTTTGTTCATCATCTGTGGTGTGGTCAAGTTGTTGTCATCGTTGCCTTCCTGCCTCTCAACTCCTAAAAATTAAAAAAATAAATTGCACTTTGGTTTCGCTTGTAATCGTAACAAAGGGGGCATCACAATATAATATATAACACACAATGTGTGTTATATAATTAATATATAACACACAGTGTGTGTTATATAATTAATATATAACACACAATGTGTGGTATATATGCGTGTTATATAATATGTAACACACAGTGTGTCTTATACACTATGTGTTATATATTATATAACACACACTATGTGTTAACATGTGTTATATATTATATAGCACTAATATATAACACACATTGTGTGGTATATATTATATAACACACACTGTGTGGTATATATTATATAACACATGTTGTGTTATATAATATATAACACACACGTTTGTTATATATTATATAACACACAATGTGTGTTCTATATTATATAGCACACAGTGTGTGTTATATAATATATAACACAAACTATGTGTTATACAATAATATATTATATAACACACACTGTGTGTTATATATTATATAACACACACTGTGTTATATAACATATATATATAACACACACTATGTGTTATATAACATATAACACATTGTGTGTATTATAGTGTGTTATATATTATATAACACACTATAACAATAATATATTATATAACACAAACTCTGTGTTATACAATATATAACACATACTGTGTGTTATAAAATATATAACACAAACTTTGTGTTATACAATAATTCACACTGTGTGTATATATTATATAACACACTATAACACAAACTATGTGTTATATGTTATATAACACACTGTGTGTGTTATATATTATATAGCACACAGTGTGTATTAGATATAACACACAGTGTGTGTTATATAAAACACACATTGTGTGTTATAATATATAACACACACTGTGTGTTATGTAATATCTAACACACACTGTGCGTTATATAATATCTAATATATAACACACTGTGTGTTATATGTGTTATATAGTGTGTGTTATATATTATCACTGTGTGGTATATAGTGTGTGTGCATTATATATTATATGTTATATAATATATAACACACAGTGTGTGTTATATATTATATAACACACAGTGTGTGTTATATATTATATAAAACACATTGTGTGTTATATAGTGTGTGTTATATAATATATAACACACACGTGTGTGTTCTATATTATATGGCACACAGTGTGTGTTATATATTATATAACACACAGTGTGTGTATATATTATATAACACAAAGCGTGTGTTATATATTATACATCACAGTGTGTTATATAACACATGTTATATATTATATAGCACTATGTGTTATATATTATATAACACATATAACACACAGTGTGTATTATATATTATATAACACACTAACAGACAGTCTGTAGTGTGTTATATATTATATAACACACTCTATTATATATAACACACATTGTGTGTTATATATTATATAACACACAGTGAAATATAACACACACTGTGTGTTATATAATATATATAACACACACTGTGTGTTATATAATATATATAACACACACACTATGTGTTATATAATATATAACACACAATGTTATATAACACACAATGTTATATAACACACTAACACACAGTGTCTAGTACAGTGTGTAGTATAACACACTAACACACAGTGTGTTATATATTATATGATGCAGACCCCTCCCCAAACCCGCAGGTCGGAATCCGCACAAGATCTTTTTTTTTCGGCCCTTGAGAGCTCGACTGGCTCTTCTATTTCCTTTTTTGGAAATCTACTCGCAACAACACTTCTGAGGAAATTCCTCTTTTATTTTGGGATATTGGACTTCGCGAATTCATGAATCCTGTGGTTGAGAACCTCACCTCTCTGACCTTCGAAACCCGAAATACTTAAATCACTTGACCTTTACCTAACGTTAGTTTCGGCTTTTCGATTTTCGTGAATTCGAGAGTTGCGATGTCATGCAACTCTACTCCTCGGCTCTCGAAATCCCAAAACCTGACATTCTGAAATGGTACTTCACCTTGTTGTTTCCCAAACTCAACGGGAAGTCTCATGTCCTTCCACGTGTCACCTCCTCCTCGTTTCGGGTTTTCTCCCCTGCTGTGTCCCAATCTCTTTCCCTCGAGACTTCCGAAACCCCGAACTCCGAAGTTTCGAAAACTTAAGCTTGTTTCTCCTTGTTGTTTTCCACAAATCTCGACAAGAAGCCTCGTCTTGTCCTTCCACGTGTCGCCTTCTCCTTGTTTCAGGTTTTCTCTCCTACTATATCCTGATCTCTTGTCCTTAGGACTTCCGAAACTCCAAACTCCGAAGTTTCGAAACTTAACTTGCTTCCACCACGAAAACCTCCTTTTCGCGTTTTGGGGATTTGATCGGCCAAGGATTTTGGCTTACACTTCGGACTTTCAAACCTCGAAATGCCAAAATGGTTGACGACCTAAAAAATGGTCCATGTTGACTCTACCTTTTGAAGGGCGGATCTATCCAACGCTTAACTCCCCTGCAACTTCCCTGGATTCTGCGGTCCTCACTATTTCAGGGATTCTCCTCGAAGAATTTCGACCGTCCAAATTTCTTCTTCAAAGAACTTTTCTATGAGTCTCAGTAATCCTCCTCACTATGACCTCGCCTCTGCATGATGACCAAAACCCCTCTTCTATTCTTCAACACCTTGAAGGTGCGAACTCTCCTGAGCTTCCTTTCACTAACTCAAATCTCCTATGAGATTTCTGCACGCACTCCTTGCGACACTCTTCAAATACGTCTAAGTATTTGAATCCTTTGACTCTGCACAACTCCTTATGACAAAAGTCTTCAAACCCTCTCTTTGGTTGATAAGTTCTAAACTTCCAACCAGCCTGCGCACACCTTGCACGGCTTCTATGCCTGACTTGCACTTCCGCGGGAAATGAGAACAACGGTATCCCTCCTGAGATTTTTAGAGATGAACTTTGAACCCGTCAAAACACTCCTTGCGGACACTCCACTACACTCCTTGAAGGAACTTTGACTCAAGAAGAGAAACAATTGAAACTCATTTCTTTACTCTCTCAGACTTCAAATACCCAACATGAAATCATACATACATAGTATAAAAGCAAATGTACAACAGAAAGAGTAAAACAACCATGAGCATAACATTCATCATGTATACACAGAAAGCATTAGAACACCATGAGTCTGAATCAAAGATTCATATATTAATCTCAAAACTTCTGTACATGGGCTCTTCTACACAACTCTCTGCTTCTTCTCCTCTATGCTCTATTCTCAATTGATAATGTTAATTGTTACAATGATACAATATGAGGGTGTCTATATTCGATTTTCCCTCCTACGCTCTAAACTGTCTAATCTGCATTTAAATCTACCTACTTACATTAATTATGCATAAATGCCTTCACCTACTACAAATGAGAGCAATTGCTCAAGATCTGTTTACAATCTATAAGTGTGTTTTCTCTTAACTATTACATTAATGTTTTAAAACATTTCAAAAAATGTG
>ML779792.1:484840-495672 GCA_009831015.1 Picea engelmannii
TAAGTTATCCAGCAAACACTCTGGTTGTTTGTAGCACAAAACTAGTAAAAGTCCATACGTTCAGAACCATGTATACATATTTTATTCGCTTATACATGATACATTATATTGTTTATGTCATCCCATTATCTTCGATCATGTTTACATTATATTGTTTATTTCATCCCACTGTCTAAGTGCTGAACTAACACGCAGGTATTGTCTAAGTGCTGAAATATAACGGCAACCAAGTGCAGCTTGAAAGATTACCGTAAAAAGGGGGGAAAGGAAAAAATGCACACCGCATTTGTGTGGTGAGGAAAAATACTGATCGCATGTATGAACTATGAAGTGATGAAAAAGCATTATGAAAAATTAAAAAAAATGTGATGAAAAAGCATTATGAAAAATGAACTATGAAGTGATGAAACTGCATTTTGACGTCGTGAGATTGTAATTTCATTTTTCCAGCCAAGATGCATGTCAGAAAAATTCTCCCTTAAGGGAAACAGGGAAAAATTGCTGATCCCGTTTATGAAGGGGGTGAAACTGCATTGTAGGTGAGGTAATGTAATAATTTTAGCTTTACAGCAAAATGCATGTCAGAAAAATCGAATATAAGGAAAAAAAAAATGCAGATGGCATTTATGAAATCGTGAAACTGCAATTTTTTTTTATGTGGTGTGATTGTTATTACAAATTTCCACCCAAATGCAACATTGAAAAATTGCTGAAAAGATTAAAAAAAGGTTTCGATTAGTTGTTCTATGAAATAGTTTTTTTTCTAGAATTTGGTGATATAAATTTACACGAATCACTGTTTTTTGTTGTTCAGAGTTTCTTTTTGAATGTAGAAATGGATTCAGCATGAAAAACTTCCAGAACACTCAGATTTTACAAAAATAATCACTTAAATTTACGAATCCAACAATTTCTCACCCGATTTCAAACAAATATCCCTGAAAAAAATCTGTACGGTTTAATTGACGTTGAACCCGCGCAATCGAACACCTTATTTCCCGTCTCTTCCACTCCGGGTATTGTTAAACTTCCCTTCAGCATTCTTATTATCCTGTTTGCCAATATTCGTGCTTCCTCTCCTGTTTTTAGGCTGCTACCAGCCCTGTTTGATTACCTGCTCTGGTGTTCTTGGATGAAACTATGATTTTAGTTTAATTTATGAATGAAGTTGATTATATTGAAAGTATGAAATTTTGTTTGTTTAAATTGTATTTTTGAATGTATAAATGGATTCAGCTAAAAACTCCTGGAAGACTAGGATTATATAAATTTAACCATTCAAATCTGTTGATCCAACCAACTATTCATTACCAAATTTCAGTATAATCAAAAAAAAATAAAAAAACAAAAAACAAAAAAATAGAACGTACGTTTAACTACTGCTATTGAGACTATGAAATTTGTCAAATTTTTGGCAGGATTTGAATGAGTTTACCCCTTATCTGACACCTTTTGAGTGTGATATTCACTGGCGTGGTCCGATGCTTTTTTATTTAACCTTCGCGCTTGCTCCACATGAGTGGACTTCTCTCGAGCCGCAGTATACTTGTCCTATAAGTATGCTTCGTACATGCCAGGAGCCTCATAATCTTTGTCGCTTATTCAGATCTTTGATCGGTGATTCACCAGCCATTACATCCCACCAAATTGTCACAACTGGCGACGTTGATTGGCGCTTTTGTATACTAATTATCAGGCCTCCTGGGAGCACACAAATCTTCGTGGAGAAGGAGGATTCAATGAATGGCGTTGTAAAATAGATTCTTTGATAGGACAATCAGACGAGAAGAAAATGCAACATATATTGTCCAATCTCACTGAAGATCCCTGGCCTTACTGGAGGCCCGCCTTGACAGGTATAGGAATCCAATCGGTAAGTGCTGGCCTGAGTGGACAGTTCACCTGAAAACTGTACGATAAAATGTGAAATAAGGTTGTTTTTTTATTTCTTCAGTTTTAGCTTTTTAAATCAATCAAGATGTTTAGAAAATCTATCATAATTTTGGATTGGTGAGAAATTTAAAAGATCGGAAAAGTAATTAGGGAGAGATGATTACTCCAGACTTAACCGATTCAAAATCCATTTATACATTCAAAAATATAATTTAAACAACAAAAAAAACAAAATTTTTGTTCAAATTTAAATTACTAGTTTTCCAAAAAATATAACATTTAGCCAAATCCAAATGCTAATGTTGAGACTTGTGTACAACACTAAAATTTTGAACCAATATCTTTTTAAGTATACTTTCAATGGATGGAATTGTTCTTTATAGGCAATTTATCCGTCAAATATTGTTAGAAGTTCCTCATAACTATCATTCTTTGTTAAAACTATTGAAAACACGTAATGGAATTTTCAAAATGTTTCCTTTCGAAATTTTAACCATGTAAGCCAACTATCCTAGAATTTGACTTAGTACAAAACGTTTGTTTCTCCTTTTTAAATGTATTTAATATCATAGAACTCACACAGACATAGACACGAAGAACACAGAAAACAACTTATCTGTTGTATTACACTCATGGGTATTTATACAGTGGTGGGATGAACTCCACCGTTGATTAATTTCCAAATCAATGGTTGGAATTGCTTCTTCCAGACGTTTCTGGTTCTTCCAGCAACTTTCTGGAGTCGGTGCAGTCAGTCGTGCATTTACTGCACGCTTATCTCTATCACCTACTTCTGTGGTTGTTTAAATAATTTCTAACACTCCCTCTTAATTAAACAACCTTTACAACACCTATCTTATCTCTACATATTACAAACTTAGCCTTCCCAATAGGCTTTGTAAATATATCTGCAGCATTATCATTTGTGTTGCAATACAATACATCAATTTCATTTGACTGTATTTCTTCTCTTACAAAATGATAGTGTGTCTCAATATGCTTTGACCTAGCATGATACACTGGGTTGTTTGCTAGTTTGATGGAACTTTGGTTTTCACATTGGATGATTGTTGGTACTTTTTGCTTTTCTCCAACATCTTCAAGTATCCTCCTTAGCCAAATTGCTTCACAGGTAGCAGTGCATAATGCTTTGTACTCAGCTTCAGTGGATGACAAAGAAACAGTTGGTTGTTTCTTACTGCTCCAGGACACGATCCATGATCCAATACTGAATGCATATCCTGTAGTAGAGTTCCTATCATATGGATCTCCTGCCCAATCAGAGTCTGAGAAACCTGTCAACTCAACATCAAAATTATTAGTATACTCAATACCAAAATCAATAGTCCCTTTCAAATATCAGAGGACTCTCTTTGCAGCATTCCAATGATTCTCATGAGGCTTAGCCATAAATTGGCTAAGAATGCTAATCGAATATGCAATATCTGGCCTGGTTGTGGTGAGATAATTTAGACTTCCCACCAATTGTTGATACAAAGTACCATCCACTTCTTTTGAGTCATCATTATTGTTGAGCTTAACATTTTGTTCTAATGGAGTAGATATTGGCTTACATGTGTTCATATTAAACCTCCTAAGTACCTCCTTTGTATATTTGCTTTGTGTGATTAAGGTCTTACAATTTTCTCTCCATACCTCAAGACCTAAACAATAATGTAAATGTCCAAGATCCTTCATTTCAAGTTGTTGTGACAACTTTATTTTGATCTCTTCAATCATCCTAGTAGCACTTCTTGTTATGATAAGCTCATCCACATATAGACAAATCAAAGCAATTTGACCATTTCTATCTTTTTTGATATACAGGTTTAGATCACTTTTACTTTTTATAAAGCCTTGTTGAAAGAAAAATGTATCAATTTTCTCATACCAATACCTAGGTGCATGTTTAAGTCCATATAAAGCTTTCTTCAACTTGCATACAAGATGTTATTTTCTTTTCTTTACAAACCCCTCTGGTTGAACAAGATAAACCTCTTCTTTTAATTCTCCATTCAAAAATGCTGACTTGGCATCTAACTGATGCAACTTCCAATTATACTTGGTAGCCAATGCAATCATTAATCTAATAGTATTCATTTTTGCTACAGGAGCAAAAGTGTCTTCATAATCTATCCCTTCTTTCTGTGAATAACCTTTGGCAACCAATCTAGCTNTCTAACTGATGCAACTTCCAATTATACTTGGTAGCCAATGCAATCATTAATCTAATAGTATTCATTTTTGCTACAGGAGCAAAAGTGTCTTCATAATCTATCCCTTCTTTCTGTGAATAACCTTTGGCAACCAATCTAGCTTTCTATTTGTCTATACTACCATCAACATTACATTTATATTTGAACAACCATTTTGATCCTATGTGGGTTTTTCTCTTAGGCAATTCCGTCAATTCCCATGTTTCATTTTTAATTATAGAGTCATATTCTTCCTTCATGACATCCATCCATTATTTGTGGTCTTTAGCTTGCTCATAATTTAAAGGTTCTACCACATTCATAGCTTGAGTTATTAAGGCATAGTCTCTATACATGACCAGGGTCATAGATTGTCTTGTTGTCCTCCTTAGTTCTTCACTTCTTTGTGGAGTTCCTTCACCTCTTCTAGGCGTGCTATGGCTACTTGTAGAATCTACCATGCTTGGAGATTCTCCTTGGACTTCTTCTTCTTCTTCTTTAGCATTTTCCTCATTTTCCTTAGGTAGATTCCACACATCATAATCATATGCTTTCCGTACTTCATTTGCATTTTCATGAAACAACACATCTCTATTTGCAAACACATTATGATTCTTAGGATCAAACATCTTATAGGCTTTATATTCTATACAATAACCAATAAATATGCATTTGATTGCCTTTGCATCAAGCTTTCTTCTATCTTCTTTTGGAATGTGAGCAAATGCTTTACTCCCAAATATTCTCAAGTGACTCACTTCTGGTTTATATCCATAAAAAGCTTCAAAAGGTGTTTTGTGATCTAAAATTTTTGTAAGAATCTTATTCTTTAGATATACAGCAGTACTAATTGCTTCAGCCCAAAAACCATTAGAAAGTTTTTTACCTTTTATCATACTGCGAGCACATTCAACCAAGGTTCTATTTTTCCTTTCTGCTACTCCATTTTGCTGAGGAGTATGTGGCACTGTAAACTGTTGTTGAATCTCATTATTTTTTCAATACCTGATGAATGCCCCTAATGTATATTCCCCTCCTTGATCTGACCTGAGAATCTTGATGCTCCTTGCTTTTTGTTTTTCAACCATATTCTTGAATTCTTTAAAGTATTCAAAGACATCACTTTTCTTTCTCATAAAATAGACCCAAGTGTATTTAGTTCTATCATCAATAAAGATAAGGAAATAATATGCTCCTCCAAGAGATCTACTTTGCATGGGTCCACAAACATCAGTATGCACTAGTTCAAGAATTTCTCGCCTTCTTTTATCTATATGCATAGGAAACTCTTCTCTGTGTTTTTTTCCTAATGCACATCCTTCACATTCAACATGTTCACTTTTAAACATTGGAAGACCTTCCACCGTGTCTTTCTTCTGAAGCATCATAAGATCATTATGGTTTAGGTGTCCATACCTTTGATGCCATAACTCTTCCATTGACATAGTTGTGGATGCCAATGCTTGATGATCCCTCCTTGTAACATCAAGCTTATATAGTCCTCTAACTCTTGATCCTCTTGCAATGATTTTGAAGTGATCCTGTATATCTTTCACCACACATTGTGACTTAACAAATTCTACTTTTAGATCTTGATCTGCAATGGTGGATACCGAAATTAAATTCTTTTATTATGCCTGGCACATACATTACATTATGGATTTGTTTCACCTCACCAGTAGGTAAAGTCATAGATACATCTCCATACCCTTTAATTTCATGTGACCTATCATCTCCTAGATAGATCTTATGAACATCATTAATGTTTTCATGATATGTATCAAACCAATTCCTATTACATGACATATGAATTGAAGCACCGGAGTCAATAAACTAGGCATTAGCATCATCAATGACTGTTGATAAAGAAGCATCAGAAACAAACAACTTGAGATTTTTGAAATCATCACATACTGTGGCACCTTTATCAACAAAATTTTTCGAATGTTTGTTATATTTGGACTCATTAAACTTCCTCCTCCTACAATCTTTGGCATAATGTCCAAACTTACCACAGTAGTAGCATCCTTCATTCTTCTTCACATTTGCATTTATGCTTGGTGGTGCTCTACCATTATCTAGTTTTGAATGTGGTCTGCCTTCTTTATTTATCCTCCATGGCTTTCCTTTGTAGGGTTGTTTCCCTTTCGCCACCAATGCCAGATCTGAATTGTGAGATCTACCATTGAGATTCTTTCTGCGCTCCTCCTCTTGCAGAAGAATACCTGTCAATTCATCAAAAGTAGGGGCCTTTTCCCTAGCTGCAAGACCAGTAATGAACATTTGATATTAATCTAACATGCCATTTAATGTGACAGTGACCAAGTCAATACTAGAAATCTTTTCACCAATATCTCCTAGCTTATCTTTCAAATCTTTGATTCTAGAAAGAAAGTTATTGATATTTTCATTCTCCTCCATCTTAATTGAAAGAAACTTACTCTTCAAAAATGATACACGGTTTGTGTTCGTCGTCTCATACAAACCTTTAAGTGTCTCCCAAGTTTCATGGGATGTTTTGCATTCCCTAATGTGTGGGATGATATTTTCCTTGACAGACATCCTCAAAATCACCTTCGCTTTAGTCTCTTGTCGCTCCCAATCCTGAACTAAGGCTTCTGGGGCTACTAGTTTTGCTTCATCTCCACATGGAATCGACCAAACATTGTATCCTTCCATCAACGTCTGCAATTTAAACTTCCAATTGGCATAATTTTCCCCATCTAACTTATTTGATTCATTTATATATGAATCTTCCATGATATTTGTTATCTTTTAAAAAAAACACTAAAATCACTTCAAAATAATCTAGGCCTTTTAGAACCCAATGTAGAAACTCTATTCTAATCAATAATAAAATTGTGACCCCAATCACAATATCATCTCATCTTCACAAGATAATCATGTTGAACCGTTACAAACAAACACACTTTTTAGATTAACACACTATCACCATTATATTCTTAACTTTCCATTCAATTCAACCAAAATCACTTTCTACTCAAATCCACCACCATAAAACAAAATTACTTTTATATTCTTAAGACTTCCAAAATTACCACAACCACTTTTATTTTCTTAAGTCTTCCAAAATTACCACAACGATAAAAGACAAATTCAACTTCTACTCAAATCAAACCAAAGCAACTATGGCATAAAAAAGACAATATGCATACGACTCCTTTACCATGCGGAATTTCACTACCATATAACTCCCCTACGGATTAGTGTGTAGCCTCGAGCCAACAATTCTTTATGAAAATATTCCTTTGTGCAACAGGAGATGAAATACCAAACAACCCCCTAATTTTTTCACGGCTCACAACATAATTTCTTCCACACGTCCACGGCTTCTTTCTTAACTCAACAAAACTTCGATTGGCCCTCTAGATCGGTCGTCTCAGCCACGGAACCAGAGTCTATCGTTCTATAATCGGATTAACAGCACCACAGTCCTGGGGTATGCAGATCGCTTAGCCTCCTCAACGCACAATGGAGAAGCAAACTCTGTCTCACGGCCCTCTATCTCACGACAAACAATACTGACGACCCTCAACACTCTTTTGGCTCTTACGACCCTCACAAATCTCAGACCTCATAGCTCTCTAACACAGGTCAACACACCTCAATGCTCACGACTCTCAGGGCTCACTATTTTCACAGCACTTACGCCCTCTCCGGCTCACACGGCTCTGATACCATATCATAGAACTCACACATACATAGACACGAAGAACACAGAAAACAACTTATCTATTGCATTACACTCATGGGTATTTATACAGTGGTGGGATGAGCTCCATCGTTGATTAATTTCCAGATCAATGGCTGGAATTGCTTCTTCCAGACGTTTATGGTTCTTCCGGCAACTTCTTGGAGTCGGTGTAATCAGTCGTGCATTTACTGCACGCTTATCTCTATCACCTACTTCTGTGGTTGTTTAATTAATTTCTAACATTTAACAAGTCAGGTCCATGCAGTTTGAACTCGAAGAAAATGAAGAGCAATTAAACTTGGAAGATTGTCAGGGAAATATCGATAATCACAATTGTTAATTTAGCTATACTCCAAACTCTGCTAATAAATTATAATGACATTTGGTTTCATTACAATTTCCCTAAAACACTTGGATTATACATAAATAATCACTTAAATCTAAGAATCTAACAATTTCAAACCAATTTATGACAAATGTCCCCAAAAAATCATTGTTTCTAACTTTTAGTCTACATCGATTTAAATAAAATTCTAAACTTGCTGATTAATCTTCCATCCCCATATACTTAAATTCAATTCTTAAAATTTTGGCTTTTAAATTTTGTTAAAAATAATTCTTTTGCAATAGGAGTAGACTTTCATAATTGCTGAAATACCAATTTTTTTCCAAGAATAATTAATTAGCAAAAGCAACCACAAACATACAATTAATTAACCAGGGGTATATCCCATCATGATTTTCAAACGCCCTATAACAATCTCTTCGGTTACGGGCTGGCATGACTTGACAGTTTAGCGATCCATTCGGTAGGCGCCAGCATGAGTGTCAGAAGAACAATTTAGTACGTCATCGGAGCCTGGAGGATATTGAACAAACGATATTTATTTTCTTTTTCTGCCGGAGAATCTCAAACTGGCCGTCGTCTCTGTTTTTTGCATTCTGATCATCATGGGTTTGTCGTTACTTGTTGCCCCATGCTCAATATAAATTTATATGTAAGTAGTGATTTTAGAAGCCGTTTAATTTAGTAGTAATTTTTATTAACGGGTTTGGAATTTTAAATCTTGCTTATCTTTAACGGGTTTGGAATTTTAAATCTTACTTATCTTTAATTTTTATTAACGGGTTTGGAAGTTAAGGGACTTTTGTTTGAGTAAACTAAGTGAATGTCCAATCTATAATTTTAAAAATATACATATATTAGCAAGATATAAGTAGATTCCATTTTTTTTTAAGAAAAAAATTATTTTTTATTATTTTTGTAATGCTATCAATTAATATTTGAATCACATTTTATATATAAATTGAAAAACAATTTTTTTTAAGGCCAAATATCCACTAGGTTCCTCAAGTTTTTTGTAATTTTTTGGATGTGTAATTTTTATGTTAATGATTTTTCTCCAAGTTTTTTTGGAATCATGGAAAACAAATTGAAGTATAAGTTTTAAAGAAAATAAATATGAAATCGAAATTGTGAAAACGATATGCCATTCAATAGAGGATTTAATGACGAATCCATTGGAAACAACTCTTCCACCTAAGATGAAAGAGATGAAGGGATTCACCCTACAATTATAGAAAAATATCCATACGGGGGGCGGATTTATAGATTGTAAACCCTCGATCTAGCAATTTAGCTACCTAAGATGAAAGAGATGAAAGGATTTCACCCTACATTTATAGAAAATTCTGCATTAGGGGGGTGGATTTATAGATTATAAATCATCGATCAAGGAATTTAGCTTGATCAAGGGTTTTACAAAGCTCAATCGATGGCTTAACAAGGATTTTCAAAATACCTTGATCAAGGGTTAATTAAACCCTTGATCAAGGTCCTTGTCAGTTAATAAAAGTAGCTCTATAACTCGATCAATTGTTTATTTAATCCAATCTAACACTTTGGTTAAGGGCTTGTTGCACTCTTCAACAACCATCAAGTGAGAACTTATTTAAGCACTCGAATGAGATCTTAATAGCTTTATTGAGCGCTTAACATTTCCTCGATAGAGGGTATGAAACACACTCTTTTCATGGTTTCGTTTGCCAAAACATGTTATCTAGTTTCATGGATTCACCTAATATGTCAAATGATAAACTGCAATTAAGATGTAATATCGTAGACTTCATGTATGACGTTGATGGCTAGATGTCCCAGATACCACATAACTTTTTCTCTAGTAATCTTAATGATGACCATATAGGATACCCTTTTGGTCTTGGAATATGACCTTAAACTACTTCTAATTGGATAAGAGCTCATCTTCCTTGAATGTAAAGAAACACATTTATAATTCAAGACTAAGCAATAGATTTTGTATACTTACAATGATGTCAACGTACATTGATATCTTGAAATTGTACCAATAAAAGTTATTAACCTTGTCTATATATGAGTAGGTAGAAGTTATATATATATATATATATATATAATCGAATTTGTTTAAAAAAAATTGTTTAATTTAATTCAAAATTAACTTAATTATTGATATGAAATTATTATAATTGTAACCATGGCCAAAATAAAAGAGATTTATGGATGTTCACTAGACCATCGTCAATGATCACTAGTTATGGGTGCTATCAAAGTGAACCCAAAGAAAAAAATGTTTCCATTTCAAATTCAAGTATAAGTTATAAAGAGTTTAAATAGCGGTTGGACCTAGAATGCTTTGAGAAATTAACTAACTCTCTGGTGATCTTAGCTTTCTAGTTTTTCTTAACAAGCCAGTTTGTTGAAAGAATCCATTCACTCACATTAAGTCAAGTGGTCATGTGAATGGTGAAAATCCAAAAGTATAGGGATGAAAATCTTTAGGGGATATTCTTAATACTTGGGTGTCGCAAGTCATAAATAAATCCCAATAGCAGGTAATGAACCCCTTTAAGCTTACAAGAGTTTTTTCCTCCCACATTCATCAATTACTAAAACAATTTGTTAAAGGTATAGGATTGTGAAATGAAATATAACTCAAAGAAGGGGCATGTAGATATCTTTGTCGAGGCTGTGAACATTTACTAGTAGTGGA
>ML779792.1:500995-517980 GCA_009831015.1 Picea engelmannii
AGGAAAAATAGGTGTGTCAGGGAAATCATCGTCTTCAAGAAAAGAGGACAAGAGGAAAAGGCATGGAAAGAATGCAAATGCAGTGACGAGGAAGGAAGGAAAGCCCTCTTGCAAGCATTGTAAGAAAGAGGGACATGATAAGGACAGATGTTGGCAGTTAAATCCCGAGAAGAGGCCAGAGTGGTTCAAGGAAAAGAAGGGAATACAAATAGTGGAAACGACCACAAGACCCACAGACTTGGGATCGGATTTAGGTGATGAATCAAAGATCTCATTGGTTGGTATGATAGGTAAAATTGGTGAAAGCATTGATTATAGAAGCAACTTGTTTCATATAAGGGTAATCATGTGACACACTAAGATAGACACATTAATTGATAGTGGATCTCAATCTAATCTAATCTCAGAAGAATTGGTTAAGCAATTGGGGTTAAAAACACAAACTCATCATAAGCCTTACACACTTAAATGGATAAGCAATCATCATCAAATGCACATAACAAAGCAGTGCACAATCAAATTTGCAATTTCATCTAAGTATGTGGATGAAGTAACATGTGATGTAGTGTCGTTAAGAGAATGTGGAATGGTCTTAGGTAGTCCATATTTATATGATCGTAAGGCAATCTTCTACAGGACAAAGAATCAATATCAATTAACCAAAGAAGGGCAAGATTATGTGGTTCATGCTCATCATGTTAAGGAAAATAAAACACTTCAAACAATGGAACAATTAAAGAAGGTAGTGCAAGCAAGCAACAAACCAATAATTGTTTCAAATGAAGTAATCGATCTTAAGCAAGAACAAGAAATGATTGTTGAATGGAAAATCAATCATAAGTTGCTTCTAGATAATCTCATGTCATGCAAATATTACAAGTATATCAGCTCATTTAGAGTCGTCTTTTTGATACTATCATTAGTAATGTTGTCTACATAGATGATAGTGGCTTCCGTAAGATGTAACAGGGTTCAAATGGCTAACAATATATTGTCAGTTGTCATGATTGTGTTACAGTTGATCTTGATGAAACAGGTGCAGAGGACAGAGTTCATAGACAGAGGACAAGCCAAGTGGCCTATCCCAAGCTTGTTGATTGGTCAGTAACCTTTTGGGGACCAAAAGGTATTTTAGTGGAGAGGTGTGATCCAGAATCGGATCCAGGAGCCTGTCTGGGCTAAAAAAGGCTCAAAATGAAAGTGCTCAGAATCCGACGAAACCAATTCCATTGCGTCCATCTCATCTTCCTGTTTATGTCCATATATTTACTTCGTTAAATGGGCTTCGTATGTGAAAGATATCACATTCTATTCGAAAACCCAAACAGGCAAAAAAAATGGGTGACTGTACAGTCCGTACAGTCCACGTGGCAAGTTGACTGTACAGGCCATACAGCTGACGTGGCAGCTCCTGGAGAAGACATGTGGCAGGTGATAGGGAGTACGACAGGTGATTTGGACCAGTTAGAGGGTGACATGTGTCACCATTGTAAGGGTGACATGTGGCACAGGCTCACGATGGAAGGTACAGTGGCATGCTGGCGTGGCAGTACGGTTGCTGACTGGGCAAACACCTTGGTAGACAGATGGATGAATTAGTGTTTGACAAGTGGTAGTTTCTGATTGGTAGTGGAGGTGCCACGTGGCCCAGTCATGGGCTGCCACGTGGCACCCTCTGGTTGACTCTCCAGCATTGTGTAAAATTTTGGGGTCTCCACCAAAGTTGAACCCCCGACCTCCACCGTGCTACGGACTGGAAGGACCGGGCTAACCACCCGCGCCACTGTTGGTTCTTAATATTTATATGGCAAATAAATTATTTAAATTAACACAAAATGCTAGTTGGAGGCAGAAAGGGCTAGGGCTTAGCTCCAGCCCATGGTTCGCTATGTTTATGCGACCACAAAGTTTGGGACACGGGGGCCATCGATGAGGGCGCACCCTCCACCATAAGACCAGGGGGGTAAGACCATAGGCCAAGCACGTGCATAGGAATAGGGCTCGACCATATGGCCTTCACACAGGACCGAGTGCCATATTTCGGGGGGCCAGCGTGTTAAGGATAAGCGCTTGGCCACATGGTGCATTATTGGTGACCAGGAGCCCTACAAAAAGGGGTTGCACCCTATCTATGCATATTTTGGGTTTTAAACTTTATTATAATGGATTTTTAATTAATTTTGCCTGTAATTAATGGATTTTATCCATTATTGGGAGATTTTGAGCCCTGTTTGAGCCCAGATTTTGGGAGGAAGTTGGGGATGGATAACCAACTTCAGATATATAAAAACCAGGCCTGTTTGAGGCCATGGAGGACAGTCAGAGAAGATTTATGTTGAAGGGAAGCCAAGCCAAAGCCATTTTTATGCAGGGAATCTATTGAGGAGCAGACACTTGCGGGCCATTTCTGGGAACTCCGGTCATCCGTTTTGCGTGTCGTTTCTTTTGTTGGGTTCTCGAGATCTGGAAGAAAATGACCAGATTAGTCTTGTAGCCAATTGGCACTGCTGCAATGTACTTTTGAGCTTTTGAACAAAAATAAAGAAGCCTCCCCCACAGAGACAAAGGCCCGGAGACATAGGCAACGTTGTGCTGAACTCCGTTATCAATTCTCTTGTTATGGTTTGTTGTTTATTACTTCATTTCAGATTTGTATATATGTATATGGCTATCATAATTCCTCTTATTTCCTCATTCTTTCATTAATCTTCTCAAATGGTTAAGTAACACATGCAATTAAAAAAAACTCAACCATAGTCCTTAAAAGATATTTACGGATCATCTATCCAAGGTTATAGAATCCTGGACTACAACTCCTTTCCAGCCCACTTCGTCAGCCTCTGAACAACATGCTAATGACCTCCCATCAACTAGTCACAATACAGTTGGGAAGAAGAAAAGTAGAATCAAGTTCATGTGCATGTTATGCAAAGGGAGTCATCTAACTCACCTTTTCCCTCGTATGGATGAAGCCTCGAAATTACTGGAAGACATGACTATTTCAAAGCCTCAACTTCCAGCTTCTTATCACAACGCCACTCTCAACCCACCTGTAGTTGATAGAATGATCGATCCGACCCCTTTATCGGTTAGTTTGGTTGATCATGTAGTCAATCTAGTCACATCCTTAGTTGAACTAGTTGACAAAGTGGTTGATCCGATCCCATCCTCGGTCAATCCCACTCTCCCACCATAGAGTGAAACCCAAGCGGTCGATCTGTTTCCACATATCGACCCCATTCTCCCCTTGGAGAATGAAACCCAAGTAGTCGATTTGACGTCATTATCAGTCGATCCTACTCTCTCGCTAGAAAGTAAACCCGATATTGCCCATGTTTTTCTCGTTGATACAGAATCTACCATGCCAGGGGGAATTCATCCTTCTCCCATGGAACCTCATCCAAGTAATGAGGCCATCCTTTTTAATTGGGGTGTGCTAACTAGACCTTGTCTTCCCCCTCACATTCATTTCCAGATTACAGTACAGGTTTGTGGTAGGGACGTTCCTCAGACGTTGATAGATGAAGGTGCGTCCCTTAGTATTTTGTCATGTATTGCTTGGAAAGCTTTGGGTTGTCCTCAATTTGCACCAGATACGCAGAATATGTTATCTTTTAATAGAAGAACTAGTCAACCTTTAGGGACCCTTCCTCAGTTTCCTATAACTTTGGGTAGGAAAACTGTCTTTATTGACGTTATGGTAGTCTACGACCCCTTGGATTTTGCTTTACTCCTTGGGCAGGATTATGTCTATGCCATGAAATCTATTGTGTCCACTCTTTTTCGTGTGATATATTTCCCTCACAATGGAATAATTGTGACTATTGATCAACTTTCATTCATCGGTCCTGACTGGATGACCTCTCTAAATGGTTCTTATATGAAGACGGTATCACCCCTGCCACAAGTTAATTATGTGGCATTGTTTCCCATGCCTTCAATTGCTGATGAAGATGAGTCTCTCACTGTAAGCTCAGTCTCTTATGAATTAGATCTGGTAGTTGACATGGTGATCTCTTCGATAGGGTTTTTAGAGCTTGATCTCTTTACCCCTGTCGTGACCCTCGATATAATAACCTTCCATAGTGTGTCTCCTTCGTCTAGTGAATGTCTCTTGTAAGCCATGACCAATTTTTGTCCTTTGACTTGGTGTCCTCTCAGAAGTCATGATCAAGAATATTTTTGAGCATAGTTTTCTGATTTCAAGCTCATTAAAAAATGAAACCAGCTTTGAGAACGATTTTCTAATTTCAAGCTCGTTAAAAAATGAAACCAACTAAGGATAGTTTTCTCATCTCTGTAGCAACCTCGTTAAAAAATGAAACATAGTTTACGAGCATAGTTTTCCTCTATGTGGCAAGCTCGTTAAAAAATGAAACAGAAGCCATGAGCATAGTTTTGCTTCTCTATGTAAGTCTCGTTAAAAAATGAAACAGAGGTCTAGGGATTGAACCTGGATTCTCGACCATAGTTCTTGTTCCTGTGTCAAGACCATTTAAAAAATGAAACAGATTGTTCCCCCTCTCTGTTTGAGTCAAGTCCTTCATCTAGAATTTGAAGCTTCATTTCATTCTCCTTTGCAGTTGGGTGAAACAATGCTTGCGGGGGATTTGCTTCTAGCCTCTGGACTTCAAGAAAGAAGTTAAACCGCTAGCTTTTTAAGCTGGGGGCTAAGTACCAACCATCCCTGTGTTATTTGTTGGGAAGTCCAAGCATAGTTTTCTAAGGTTAAAGCTTGTGTAAAAATGAAACCACCTACCTCAAGCATAGTTTCCTCTGGTTCAAGATTGTGTAAAAATGAAACTAGGTCCAGTCATAGTTTTGTTTAGTTTTTAATCTTGTGAAAAAATAAAATATATCCCAAGCATAGTTTTGTTTTGTTTTAAATCTTGCGTAAAAATGAAAACAATCCTGAGCTTAGTCTTTGTTCTTTCTCATGCTTGTAAATATATGAGAATAAGTTACCGAGCTTAGTATTTGTTCTTTCTCGTGCTCGTAAATACGTGAGAATGTAACTAAGTATACTTTTCTCACTTTTTGGACTCGTAAAGGTTATACGAAAAAGGAACCCCCTGGAGTTCCCTTTAAGCTCTTTTCAGACTCTCTAAACATGAAAAGATTGTTGAGCGATCTTGTTCTTTTCATGCTCGTTAAATTATTTGAAGAAAATTTTTGTTGAGCGATAGATTATCTCTTTTTCGATCTCATCAGAATAATTTACGAAAAATGACATTTTGGAGTTTCCTTTAAGTGTTTTTCAGACTCTTTAACATGAAAAACCCCTAAGTTTTCTCTGTTTGGACTCGTTAAACCAACATTGAAATACCCATATGGGACTGAACCACTCCTTCTTAGGGTTCGTTAAACATACTCCGAGGGACTCATCCGAACGATGAGCTTACATTTCAAGCATATGTTATCCTCCTCAAGCTTGTGTAAAAATAAAGAGATACTCGCCAGAAATGGTGGGGGGGAATTTTGGAAAGAAATGTATCTAAGCCTGTATTCTATGGAAGATTCACTTTTGAACATGACACCCTTTCACTCGCTTTGTGTCTAGGTTGGAAAATCTACTTGTCTCTTGATCATACTCCTTTATAAGATTACAAATTGGTTTATGATCCCTGTCGTTGAGTCAATGTTTCCAAGACAGTTGACGTGTCATCAATATGTTCAAAAAGAAGTTCAACCCAGAAAGCCTTCTATTGCATCAACCATTTCTGCAATCCTTAAGCCTTCTATTGTGTTGGCCATCCATGAGTCAGTCCTAAATCACTTGTTACTCTGATCTACCTCAAATATTGTTACCTGTTTTGTGTCATTGATGGGGGATACATTAAAGCCCTCCTGTGACAAGTCTTTTCTTATCAACTTCAACTCATTATCTAGGAATTAGACTTAGAAACTAATTGGTACCTTGGAACTTGCATGCCTCAATAGCAGGTTTCCTCACTTTTGATAGTGGGTTTTCATTATTGACCCCTGATTGGGAGATTTCGTCGAGTGTTCGACTTCAACTCATTAATTCACATTTTTTGGATTGTACTAGAGTACCTTGGGAGTGATTGGCATTAATGGTGATTTCCCTCACACTTGTTAACAGTTCTCATCATTGATCGGTAATCAAGTGGTTTCTACCATGTTCGACTTCATCACCTATAATCACATGGTTAGATTTGTACTATAGAGTGGTGGAGATGAAGACCTTGAATCTTTTCTAACAGATTCAGGTTGCATTGGAATATATTCAAATTGTATTGTTACATAGATCTACATTGTATGTCTTGTGGCTATGTTCAAATTTGAGTCTTTAACACATAGATCCATAGTGTATTTTTGGTGGCTATGTTCAGATTTGAGTCATATTGGCATGGATCCACAGTGTATATTTGGTGGCCATGACCTGTCTTACTTGACATGGATCTTTTCATGTCAGCATTTATGCTTTGAGTCATTTGTATTCTAAGTATGGGAATGCCTACCTCAGTGATGATATATTATTGTACTATATTTCCTTTTTTGTTGGCAGGTTTCCGATCGACGTGTTCTTTGTTCCCTACACACACTCGACAAAGTATTTCAGATATCACTCTGTTCTAACTTCATACTTTGGGGGGATCTCTGTTACACATTATTTTCATCACCCTTATGACCGTTAATGATGTAAACCTATATGTTGTCTTCAGAGGGGTCAGTGGCCTGAATTCTTGAAGAAAGAAGGGAGAAGAACTTTCCCTGAGAGAAGAAGTTGTATTTTCCTTTGTAAAAACCCTATCAAGGAACATTTTCGTAGGTTTCACTATACACAGGGTGCATAAATGCTTGATTTCCGTACCTTTCTCTATAGCTAGGTTGCAGAGTTTCCGCAGGTTGCTCTATATCTAGGGTGCATAAATTCCTATACGTGGGAAAAAAAAGCATCTTCTCGATGCTTCTAGAAGGAGAAGCTTCTATGGTGAGGTGGCCTCTGAATGGTTTCGATCTTAATCGCTTTCATGATTTAGTGGGATCATCCTAACCTCCTCACCTTATCCTCTTCATCTTATAAAAGGAGAGGAGTTCTCATGGAGAAAGTTAGATTGGATTGAGCTTCAGTTTTGTAGATTGGGAATTTGGCTTGATTAGAGTGGCTTTGGACTTTGCTTTGTCAAGATAGATTTTGAGTATCTATCAGATCCATGGTCTCATAATCCTTGGAGCAAGAAGTGTGTGGGAAGCAAGGAACTGTTGGAACGAACCTAACAACATCAAGGCATATGGTTGTATCTTTCTTCCACATTCTTTAATACATATATACTTTTATTTCCTATATGAATGTTATTTGTCCTTGATCACGTACATAGTTTCATATCGAATAGACTCTGTTATTCTTGTCTTCATTGGCTTTTGTTTCTTTGCAGATATTTCTCCATAAGCCTTGTGACGGATCTTGGATTGCATTGGCGAAGTCAGATCTTCGATATTTAAAAGGTATGTTCTAGATCCATTTCTCATTTGATAATTGAAATCTAAGGAAAGAGTAGTGTATTATCTTGTTTTGTTCTAGTTTCATAGTGAATCTAGAGGCATTGATTTGTGTCCACACTTAACAATTAGCTCGATAATAATGCCCAGGAGGAAACTTCTAGAAACATAAAAGATTCACAAAATACCCATGCAAGATTACACATGTGCATACGTTGGCATTCATGCAAATGATCTGTCTCTTTTCCCTCAGTTACCCATTGTTGGTGCCTAGATTGTAGGAGTGATGTACATTGGTGCACTGGTGGCCAGTTTTGGAGAGTGCTAAGTGCTGAGGAGAATGGAGAGAATAGAAACCATTTTCTCCCCTCGCTTGTCCAGAAGCTCTAGCCAGAAGCACAGGTCGTCCACATCTTTGTGGACCGCAAAAACCAAATCATACAGTATCCTTCGAGTCACAAATTCTTATGCATGAGGCACAGTCCAAGAATGAGTGTTGTTGGATCAATGGTTCTTTCAAGTGGGGTGAAGTTTCTTCCATAGGAGCCAGGACAGAGGGAGGAGGCGAGGGGCCAAGGGAAGGTGGCTCGGGAATGATGTTCTTGGGTGAGTTTGTTGGGTTGGTTGGGGTTGGTTGCAAGGAAGAGGCCAAATCCAGGATTGGGCCAAGAGAAAAGACCAAATAATTTCCCTGGAGATCAAACCACTCCACACAACAAGCCCATGGAGAGGACAATGGTGGAAGGCCACTCTGGCCTTGACATGACTAGGCAGAGGAGGAAGGCAAGGAGCTAGGCGAAGAAGCAGGGGCAGGCATGGGATTGATGGCCATTCTAGATTTATTTTGGTACCATACAGGGCCTCTCTTTGGATTCCCGTGAAGTTGAGGCATAGCCAATGCAAAGAAGAAAAATGAAGGCATAGAGAGAAACTGGACGAGGAAGGTGAAGGCTATTGGGGGCTACAAACAGGATCTTTTCACTACAAGGAAAGAAAATACGAGTTGATCCAGCCAAGGAGTGGCATCGTAATATGAAAGTTGGAGTGGAAGTTCGCACACACGTAGAGGTGACAGTTAGAAACGCTCCCCCATCGTCTGGACAAAGAATCAAAGGAGAGCTCACTTGAGCATTTAGCAGAGGGCTTGGATAATTGATTTCAACCTTCATTCGTTGAGAATTTAAGAGGGGGGCGATGCATGTGCCGATCATGTGGTTGGTGCAGCTCTGGAAGGCACCACCCTCTCCGGTGGACATGTGGGGCTTGCTGACACCCCATCTCGGGGGTCGTCCATGTTGAGAGCCTGAGAATTTCAGTTTTGGAGGATAGGATGTGCGTTGTGGGTGGAAGGCGTGTAGAGAAAATTTGGTCCTTCTAAAGCCACTCCTCCTATATTGGCTAAATTTTCCACTATCTGGTTTGATATCCTTCGAATATGTGAGGGGATGAGAGATAAGTGAGGATGAATGAGTGTTTCAATGGTGTTGAGACCAGTGGAGAGCCACCAACAGGGAGATATTTTGTCTAGGTCCGCTCTATTGAGAATTTTTGCGAAGAGGTTAAGAATTATTTGAGAGTTCCCCTCCACAATCAACTGATGGAAACCATAATATTGAGTGATATGAAGACATTTTATAAGACCCCATACCTATATCACGTTATTAGTATTATGACCAATGATTCCTAATGAGATGAGTAAGATGTTCCCCTGGCTATTGTGGAAAACCACCCCAAAATTGGTTGCACCTTCATTGCCTTTGGAGGCTCCATCAAAGTTTATTTTTATAAACCTTGAAGGTGGAGGAGAACAGTGAGAGGGGCTTCCCTTGGTCTGGAGTCTCTAGGGGTTATTGCAAGGAGAGAGATTGTAGGTGAGGTTCCAACTATCCAGGATGCTCTGTTCATGGGGAGGACATTTCAAGTCCTCATTGTTCCAAGGTTGCATGTGGATAGTTTCTATGATGTTACCATGTATTTGATTCCAAATTGTTCGCCAATCTAGATGAGTTGAAAGGAAGATACACCTGTTCCACTCTTTCCAAAGTTGTCAGAGGATAAACCCAAGAATTAGCTGCCATATGTGGTTGAGGATTGGAGAATGGAAAGTTGAGTCTCTCAATTCTTCGATGGTTTCTTTGAGGCCTTCATGTTTGCAATCCAAAATTCACATGATTGTGGTGCATTGGTCCTAGACTTGAGAGTTGTAGGAGAAGAGGTTTAGAAAGTGATTTTTTGTCTTAGAATCCATTTGGAAAAGAGGGAAAATTGAGGGCCCGATGAAGCCTCGTTTCATCAGATTATCCCAAGAAAGGATACTTTTGTGTGCAAGAAGCCAGAGGAAAGTACTAATTTTGGGCCACTGCTTGTTTAGCCATTTTTTCGTCCAAATATTCTTGTGGCAGTTGAGGTGGAAAGATGCTTTGATACTATAGGCTTCACAGATAGTAACGGTGCCCCATGAGGAGTGCCCCCATCTTAAAATGTCCTCTCCCCAAAGAATTTGGATTTTTCTGCAATTGGTTAGATCATACCAAGGTTGGAGATTCACATGCTCTGGAATGTGGAGTTCCCCCCGAGAGGATTTCCAATGTTTCCAGGTGGCTCCAGGGGGGTTCACTAGCCAATAATATGATACCATGAGAAAACCCTTCTGAGAAGTGGGGGTGAGGGAATTTTCATCCAGAGTATCATGCTCCATAACGGACCATTGCTTCAATGAGTCATTCCAAAAGGAGGTTGTTCTACCATTCCGAACTTCCCGGAAGGCGTAATTAGAAATCATGGAGTGGTTTTTCTTGGCAACATTCCAGATCAAAGAGCCTGAAGTATTTTCATTACATATAATTAGCTTCTTTTCAATGATGTTGGGTGCATATTTCTTCCTCCAAAGTATGGCCCGAAGATCATGGGGGTGCTTGAACCACCTCCACCAAATTTTAGTGCTAAGAACTTTGTTTAGAGTAGTTGGATCCCTCATCCCTATCCCTCCCTATAATTTTGGTTTACAAAGCTTGTCCCAGCTGACCAGAGATACTTTTTCCCCATTTTTGCGCCCTTCCACAGAAATTTCCTTCACAAGGTTTTGATGGCATTTAGTATGAATCCAGGTGTAGCCAAGGCTGAGAAAGAGAAGATGGGAAAGGATTGTAGGACATATTTAAGGAGGATGAGGAGACTGGGAAGGTTGAGTGAACGAAAAGTCCAAGAGGAAATCCTTTTTGATAGGGAAGTGAGAAGTCCTTCCTAGGAACTGTTTCGAAGAGCTTTGTCTATGAGCGGAGTGCCAAGGTAATTGGACAGAAGGGAGCTATGCTTGAAGCCCAATATTGTAGTTATGTGAAGTTGGACAGGAAGAAGAGTGTTAAAAAATAAGATCTAAGATTTGTCTTGATTGATGTCCATTCCTGAGGTGTCACAAAAGGATTGAAGGATATAGAGCATCTGGTGTGCTTCTTAAACCATTGGGGAACAAAACATTAAGGTATCATCAACAAAATGATTGTGGGAGACTAGAGGATCGATGTCGTGAAGGGGAAGCATGAATAAGGATCTGTCGGCAATAGAAGCTTTGATGAAGCAACCAAGATCTTCTGCCATGATGATGAAAAGGAAGGGTGACATGGGATCCCCTTGTCGTATCCCACGAGTGGGCGAGAGGGGGCGGGAGGGAATGCCATTGATAAGGATAGAAAATAAAGCAGAGGAGGTTAAGTTGAGGATCCAATCTACCTAGCTAGGTGCAAAGCCAAAATAAAGAAGTACATATTTCATATAAGCCCAACTTATATTGTCAAAATATTTAGAGAGATTTAGCTTTAAAAGAATACCTGGAGTGTCGGTACTTTGAAGAGAGTGGATAACTTTGTGTGCGAGGATGATGCTGTCTAGAATTTTCCTTCCTTAAAAATAGCCTGAATGCTTAGGTAAAATGATGAAGGGAAGGAGGGGTTTGAGGTGTTGGGCGATCACCTTCGTTAAGATATTGTAGATTACATTAAAAAAGAAATCGACTTGAACTTTTTTGGGTGAGTAACCCACTTTTGTTTGGGGATGAGGGTGAGGAAGGTGGCATTGAGTGAGGGGAGAACCTTCCCATAGGTTCGAGAGTCCTCAATGATTCCCCAAACTTTCTCCCTTATCATGTGCCAACAATGGTGAAGCAAATACACCATGAAGTCATTCGGGCCGAGATATTTTCCTTCTGGAGTGTCTTGAAGCACCAGGTCTATTTGTTTGATCATAATAGGCCTCAACAAGGCTTCATTCTATTCCTGAGCTATGTGGACTAGAATGTGCTCAGTGATTTTTGCAATGGTTGGAGATCGTTCGCCTAGAGGTTCTGACAGTAGATCTTGATAGAAGGACACCAGTTCCTGCTCAAGGTCATCGTGAGTTTGGAGTATTTGGACTTATCCCATGACAAGGTACAAGATACAGTTGATATTTCTACATTGGATCATCTATCTGTGAAAGAAATTGGTGTTTCATTCCCCCTCTTGCATCCATTGTATCCTAGACTTTTTCCTCTAGAGGGTTTCCTCTTGTGCTCTCCTTTCATCCAACTTTTGCTTGATCAAAACTTCATGTTCTTTGAGTTCCACTATGAGGCCTTGATTCTTGATTTGGATCTGAAGAAGTCGAATTTGGTCATTCAAGTGCCTTTGGGATCTGAAGATATTTCCAAACGTCTGTTTTTTCCATAGCTTGAGAGATTTATTGAAGTTATTTAGTCATTGTTGAAACTGGTACATTTTGGAACCATGAGGGATTGTTGCTTCCTTCCACCAAATGGGGGACATGGCTTGGAAATCTAGATGGTTGAGCCAAAACATTTCGAACTTGAAAGGATTTCGACCAGGAGAGCCCGAGATGTCTAACCAAAGTTGAATGGGCCAATGATCGGACTTGGGGGTGTCAATAATGTTGGCTTCCATGGTGAGTCCATCCATCAAAAGGGAGTTTGATATTAGGAAGAGGTCTAGGCGACACGCAACCTGTTGGGACACTGAGTGTTGGTACTGTTAGCAACAATTTTGGCATCGGGGCACAAAGGTATACAGGTCTGCAGGATTGCCCGGGAAGCATCCAAGCGCAGCACAGAGGAACCTCTTTCAGTTACAATTCACACAAATGGGCGAAGTTTTGCTGACGACTGCCGAGATCCACCTATAAAGTTGATCAATGGTCGTCGGGATTTCGGGGCTGCCAAGTTGCTCTGGGGCTAATACAAGAGAAATCTCCAATAGTTCAAACAAATCTGAGTCGTCCGATATGATTGGGATAGGTGGCTTCCAGTCGACGTATCAGGGATCGGAGCTTCGGGAAACAAGAAGTTTCTCATTCGTTGCAGTTAAAATTGCTGATCGACGAAGTGCCGAAAGCGCCTTTGGAGCCAAGCCCACGGTCCTAGCACCAAGTCACTTCAAGCGAGCCTGTAAGCGAAGGTGGTCCCATTTCAAATATTGAATGCCCCTCACCCGTTCATCCTAAGTACGCGTGGCGCAAAATCTAGTCGCGTCGGCATTTCGACATTCGGGAGTTCATAAGGTGAGGGTTTCGTGTTATTAAAAACCCCGAACCCCGATAGTGCCGAAAGCGCGGGAAGTGGGACCCATGGCATCACAAAGAATTCTCTGCCATCCATCTAAAGGGATCACCTGGCAGCAAATCAAGCCACTTCGGCGTTTCTCCCATCTCGACTCCAAGACACAAAGAGTAGCTTTGTTATATCCTGATGCGCGAGGTGCCGGGAAAGTCTCGAACCCAGGCCCACCGTGGCGTCGGGTAAGTTCCAGACCATTAGATCTCAAAGGGATGCATGGCATCAGCTTGAGTCATCTTGGCTTTTCACTCATCGCGATTTCAATTTGCAGGAGTAGCTCCTTCCCATTTGCGAACGCCGACAGCGCAATAGAAATCAGCACATGGTCACAGCCCATGGTCGCTTGGGGAAAGAAAAGAGCTATATAAAGAAGGCCAAGGCATCGATTTCAGTCACAGGGGGGATCATCGTGACATACAGGCACCATCGGGTCCGATTTCCATATTGTCTCTCGCCTGGAGTAAATGACGGCAAGAGTGGGTGGTTGAAACCTCCTTTCATTTATTAAGTGAGGGGATGGAAGGCCTGGCGAGCCGTCTACTCACGAAGGTCTTGTTTGTCGATTTTCTCAAAGAAGCCATACCGAAGTCCTCAACTCGACAGAGAAGTCTGCGCACGCCAGCCGAGCACTTCATGGCTCAGCTACCCTCCTTACAGGAGCCATGCATAGTTAAGGTAGCATTTAAAGAAAGATATTGGTATGAATTTGACTGAAGGGACACCAAGCTTTGAGTGACTGGACACGCCTCTGTGAGGTGGATTTTCCTGGGTATATAGACTTAGTCTTTGTATTTTTGTGAGGATCGATGGTTGAGCAGAGCTCCCGATTGTAAAGTTTTAATGAAGCACTATTATCCTGGTTATGTATGAACTCTTGAGCTTTCTTGCCTTATGAATGTCAGCTTTCTTTTACGTCTCTATTTACACTGTGTTAGAACAGCTCGGAATTGGAGGATCCAGTCGATAGGATGATGTTACATTGGATGTGCTAGAAAAACTGTTATAGGATGATGTTGGATTGGATCACTGTAGCAGTTACGTTGTTTCTAATCGTTTCTTGTGATTTTCCCAGCGCTGAGTGACTTGGAATTGGAGGATCCAGTCAAGTCTCTTTTCAGTTTCTTGAGACCTTGAACCAAGAGGATCTTGCATTCAGAGTCTTTCTTCTGCAAACTGCTGGAAGCCTATTGCCTACAGTTGTTTGTTCACCTTTCTTACTAAGTCTTCCACCTGTCCATATTTTAATCAACCCACTGACTGAAGTTAGATCAAGACCTCCTTCGTTCCTTACATGATAGACATAGTCCCTGAGTTAGAACGATATATCCCCGAGCCTTTTTCCATCTGATCATCCATTATAAACTATCGTGACATTAAACTGATGGGTGTCGGGCTTGGCTCCTGCAAGCAATCCAGGAGTGACTTCCGACGCTAACATTTCTTGCGTCATTGCCGGGGATGAAGTTGAATATTTTCCCTGAGATTGAACGACAACGATTAACTGATTCTGAAGGTGCATCAGATATCAGAATTATCAAGATTGTTGCTGTGCACCTGGCAACTCCAATGTGACGACTCCACTGGGGAGAACCTGCTCTATTAATTGTGGCTTTCAGAGGCAGGCATACATGATCTCATCCACAGTTTCCTTTGGCTACGCCTGAAACAGATCCAGAAGTGGTGCTCAAAAAACGGAAGGCCTCTGAAGAAGAAGCGTCCACCACCGAACCAGGTAATCAACCATATCCTTCTGTGGGAACTCCTTTTTCCTCTCCTCAGTTTCTTGACAAACCTGTTTCTAAAGTTTCCCGTTTCCTAAATTTTGGGAGTGTTCCTGTTGAGTTTTCCTCTCCTGGTTTGGGACCGGAGGGACAAAACCTTGTCACTCCCCTCTCCCCTGAAACTGTACCTTGGTGTAGACTCGGGACCACATAAGATTTCCCCACTCCTATCTTTACCACTCCTGCACAAAGAAAAACACCTACCGACTTGAGTTCGTTAGCTTTCTCCTTAAATCCTCTCTTGTTTCCCACTCCACTTCGAGATTCATTCCCAGTAGCCCCTTCACAAACTCCTTCTCCTCCCAGTTCTCCTCCACATAATATTCCTATGGCTGGTGCTAATCCCCCTCTGAATAGAATGGACGCAATAGTCACTGCCAGATATGCTCCCTTAATTCTACCACATCCTATGAATCCTCTCCCTGCTGGAGACTACTTGAAGTATATGCCCAAGTTCAATGGGGAAGGAGATATAACTGCCGAAGAGCACCTGGCTGCTTTCTACAGTTATGCAGACAACCTCAACATTGAAAATGGAGATGTCTGGATGAGAGTCTTTGTCCAGAGCCTGGATGGTGAGGTGAGGAAATGGTTTAGAGGATTGGCTCCAGAATCGATTGCTGGGATTGAAGCTCTAGATGGTACTTTCCTGAGGCAGTGGTTAGATAGGAAGGATTTCATGTATTACATGACAGAGTTCGGGTCTTTGAAGAAGATGGATGGAGAGTCTGTCTCTAACTTCTCCAAAAGATTCAATAAGATGTATAATAAAATCCCTGCCGAAATAAAGCCTTTAGAAGCCTCGGCCAAAATTTCTTATGCTAGTGCGTTTGGCCCCTATTTCTGCCTGTTATTGAGAGAAAGAAGAGCCACCTCCTTGGCTCAAATGAAATATGCGGCCATAGAAGTGGAATATTATGTACTAGCAGCTGACAGACTGAGAAACAAGGCCGATGTAGATAGGAGAATGGGAAGGTCGGAAGCCTCGACTTCTGACCCATCGGTGCCCCACCCTCAAGTGGATGAACTGACCAGGATGGTGAAATCTCTGTCTGCAGAGATGGAGAGAATGAGGGTGGAGGGGAGGCAAGCATACAAGGGCCCCCAAAATGCCGAAAAGGGAGGAGGTTTCAGAAGGCCCAACAATATTGTGTCCACGACTATGCAAAGGGAGAGGGGAAGAGACAGAGAAGACCAGAAGGTTCAGGCCCCTTTCCAAAACAATTTTGTGGCTGGGGGGGAAGAGGGGAAATAGATGAGATGGATCCTAAAATCCATTTCTTTGGGGACACTCCTCCTTTTCCTCATCTCACTCAATCAGCATATGAGGAGTCTCTCATGGACAGTCAGCTAAATGAGCTGAGCAAAGGAGACAAGACTAGTGGTCGCCAAGGCAGGTATGACCTGAGGTCCCATAAGAAAGCAGTAACACATGACGTCCCTGAGTAGTCTACCAGTACAGAGAAACCTGCCAACGAAGCAGCAGACAGTCACAGAGGTAAGAAGACCCAACCCCTCTCTCCCATTATCCAGAGTCATGTTCCCAAAATAAGAGAAATCCCAAAGCTCTCATCTTCTTTTAATTTCGAGCATGAAATTCAAAAAATCAGAATCCGTGTACCCCTGACAGAATTGATTAAACATGAAGGGTTCAAGAAACACTTCTCTGAGCTTTTACAGTCTAAGGTCTCAAGCCTTCCCACATACTCCATCAATTTTCAAGATGAAAAGCCTACAGTTATCCTAGGTCCTATGGTAGAAGACAGGAATGACTCATCCCCTCCCTTCTACACTTCCCTGAACATACATGACAAGGTATTTCACAATTGCTTAATGGATTCAGGGGCCTCTCACAACCTCATTCCCAAAACTGTCATGGAAGATTTAGGACTAGAAGTCACCCAAGCCTATCATGACCTCTATTCCTTTGACTCCAGAAAAGTTCAGTGTCTAGGGGTTATCAAAGACCTGGTCGTGACCTTGTTTCAACTGCCCATTGTTGGGACTCAGAAATGTCGTATTTTCATCCACCTTTCCCTTCACTATTCCTTACATTTCATCGCCCTATTAAACCTTCTTCATATCATTTTCATAAATACATTTGGGTTTCACATTATTATTTTCCACTTTATTCATTT
>ML779792.1:518057-553536 GCA_009831015.1 Picea engelmannii
AATTATTCAAGCCTCTTTTCAAGGAGAAGATCATAGAGATTTGGTTAGAATATCTTATCTAAGATATATGAGAGATATGTGTGAGGATTTGAAGGGATCATATCTTGTAATAATGGGAAAGTAGTTGAGAGTGGTTGAGAGAAGAGTGGATCTGTAAAAATGAGATGGTTATCTTATCTTCAAGGTTCTCATGTATAAAAGAGAGTGCTCTCTCTTCATGAGAATTCAATTAGGATGTAAGCTTGAGTTTTTGGAGATAATCTTGTAATTAGGAGAAGGGGATTCTTAGCTTGTTATTCTTTCATGTTTTTTCATTTGACTATTGTAATATGATTTGAGATTGATATATTGTGTGAGCTCACATATGTCATTGTTGTTAACTCTTCACATGTTGTATTTCCCTTATGCAATTTCATGCTTTCTTAGTTAGTGTTTCAATGCTTTCTTTGATTAGTTTGATTTCAGCCACCTGTGACCTTGTTTCAATTGCCCATGAAAAGTGTGGTCATGGATATTGTAGTGGTCAATGTTCCCCCCAAGTTCGGTATGTTGTTATCAAGATCCCGGATAAAAATATTGGGGGGAACTTTGCAGATAGACCTCACATATGCTACTATCCCAGTGTCTGGGGGAGAGCATAGAAGGCTATACAGAGAAGCCCAACTGGCATATATAATCAGTGATGAGGCCAACCCTACCAATCATCCCATCTTTGCCTTGGACACTAATTTAGGCTCCAGTTTACTACAACTCACCCATGCCCCCGAGCCTCTAATCAAGCTCAGAAAGAAGCCCACCATTTCCCCTAGATTTCCTCCCTCCATCACCCCTGTCTGGAAAATGTTCTTTGATGGAGCCTCTTCCAGGGAAGGCGCCAAAGTTGGGGTGGTTTTTGAGTCACCTGCCCAGGAAACCATATCTCTATCATACAAATTAGAGTTTGAAGCTACCAATAATGTGGCAGAGTATGAAGCTCTTGTTATGGGATTAAGAGCTGCGAAGGAAATGGGAATTCAAGAGGTAGCAGTGTTCGGTGATGCAGAGTTGGTGGTCCAATAGATCAGAAATGCTTATCAGGCTAAGCATCCCCGACTCAGAAGCTATAGAAATGAAGTGTGGGACCTAGTTGACAGTTTCTTCTCAGCATTTAACATTTCCTTCATCCCAAGAGAGAAGAACATGATGGAAAATTCCTTGGCTACATCAACAAGTAATTTCAAAGTACCCTTGCAGCCTAAATTCAGATATGATGTGGAAGTAAAATATAGACCCTCCATACCTGACAACATCAAACATTGGAAGGTATTCAAGGATGATCTCGAGATCAAAAAGTTCTTGGAGACTATTGAAGAATTTTTAGAAATGCATATCAACCAAGATTTCGTCTCTGAGGAAAGGTTTGATGGGGGTGAGTTGCTGAGTAAAATAGAAAAGCATGACATTATTCAGTTGCCTAACAATCACATTCTGAGGGGACTAGTCCCATTAGAGAGATTGTTTGATGGGAATGATGTGGCAGTAAAGGGGAGAGTTTCAGGTGATGATGCTGACACAACTGAGTGCAACATCGGCACACCTAAGGAGCCTAAGTTTGTCAAGCTATCAAGGAGTTTGACCAAGGAGCAGAGGGTTAAATATACCGAGTTGCTGAGAGAGTTCATTGATGTGTTTGCATGGACCTATGAAGACCTCAAGACGTATGACACATTGGTCATTGAGCACAAGATCCCACTGAAAGAAGAGGCTAAGCCATTCAAGCAGAAGCTGAGAGAGATAAATCCCATGTTGCTACCTGTCATGGAGAAAGAAGTGAAGAAGCTGCTAGATGCCCAAATCATTGTCCCCTTGAGGTATTCCGATTGGGTGGCCAATCTGGTCCCAGTAAGGAAGAAAAGTGGGGAAATCAAACTATGTGTTGATTTCAGGAACCTGAACAGGAGCTCAAGGAAAGACAATTATCCCCTGCCCAACATGGAGCATATATTGCAGAAGGTCACTGGTGCATCTAGAATATCCATGATTGATGGCTTCTCTGGTTACAATCAGATATCCGTCATGCCTGAGGACAGGGAAAAAATGGCCTTCACCACTCCTTGCGGCACATTCATGTATGCCAAAATGCCTTTCAGACTGATGAATGCAGGAGCAACATTTCAACGAGCCATGGACATAGCCTTTATCAAGGAGAAAGGCTAGTTCATGGTAATCTATCTAGATGACATCACGGTCTTCTCCAGGATAGACAAGGAGCACTGCTGCCACTTAAAGAAAGTTTTCCTGAAATGTCGCAAGTTTGGCCTATCCCTAAACACCAAGAAATATTTGTTCGCTATGCAGGAAGGGAAGCTATTAGGCCACATAGTGTCAGCAGAGGGAGTAAGGATTGACCCTAGCAGGGTAGAAGCGCTTCAGACCTTGTCACTTCCCATATCTAAGAAGGAAGTTTAGGTCTTTTTGGGGAAGATAAATTTTCTGAGGAGATTTATCTCAAATTTTGTTGAGTTGGTGAAACACATCACGACCATGCTCAAGAAGGGAAATGAAGTGAAATGGACTACTGAACCCAGGGAATCTTTTGTCCAAATAAAGAAGGCATTGACTGAGGCACCTGTGCTAATCAGTCCTGATTATTCTAAAGATTTCCTGATCTTTTATTTTGCTTCTTGTGACACAGTAGCAGCAGTCTTGTTGCAGAAAAATAAGCAAGGGCAAGAGCAACCTATTGCCTTCTTTAGCAAGGCATTGAGATATGTAGAACTCTGGTACGAGATCATGGAGAAGCAGGCTTATGCCTTGGTGAAATCCCTCAAAGATTTCAGAGTCTATGTCTTGCACTCAAAGATCACCGCGTACGTTCCTTCTGCCTCTGTGAAGGACATCCTCGTACAGCCTGACATAGACGGGAGAAGGAGTAAATGGATAGCCAAAATCCTGGAATTCGACCTGGAAATAAGGCCCACCAAATTGATCAAAGGTCAAGGTTTAGCCAAACTGTTGGCTGAAGCAAACTGCCAAGCTCTGGGGATAAGTTTCATAAACGAATTCTCAGGAATTCCACAAAGTCAACTGTCATAAATGGACCCTCGAAGAGAGCCCCCATTAGCTCGATGTACTTGGTATAAGGATGTTATATACTTTCTGCAAGAGTTGAGGCCCCCAGACAGCTTGGAAAGGAACAAAACAAGAGCTTTGAAGCTCAAGGGAGTCAGATACTACCTGATTGACCAAATATTATATTGGAAAGACCCCCTGGGGGTGCTTTTAAAATGCATGAGTCCACAAGAGGCCGAAATGATCGTGGCTGAATTTCATAGCGGCCTGTGTGGAGGGAACCATTTCTGGAAAGCCATAGCCCACAAAATCCTCAGGGCTGGATACTACTGGCCTACCGTGTTCACTGATGTCTGCAAAAAGGTCAAAGCCTACATCAAATGTCAAAAATTTGCAGGAAAACAACAGCTCAGGTCTCTGTTGTTAAATTCGGTGGTGGTTTCAGGACCTTTCCAACAGTGGGGCCTAGATTTCATTGGAGAAATTCACCCTGCCTCCAGTGCGCAGCACAGGTGGATCCTGACTGCTACAGATTTCTTTACCAAGTGGATTGAAGCTATCCCCACCAGGAATGCCTCCCACAAGGTAATCATTGGATTCTTGGAGGACCTCATCACAAGGTTTCGCTGCCCAAATAAGATTGTCACCGATAATGCAACCGCTTTTGGGTCTGAACCACTAGCCAAGTTCTGTGAACAGTTCAGGATCAAATTGATTCACTCCACCCCTTTTTATCCATAGGGAAATGGTTTAGCAGAATCCTCCAACAAAAGCATGATAAGGATCATCAAAAGGCTGTTGGAAGACAACAAGAAGGCCTGGCATTCCAGATTAAAATTTTCTCTATGGGCCGACCGAGTGACCACAAAGAGATCTATCGGCGTCTCTCCTTTCCAATTAGTCTATGGAGCGGAGGCTGTTTTCCCTTCTCAGTTAGCTATTCCTGTAGAAAAATTCCTCCAGGACCATCAGGAGGAGCCTGATGACATGATCAGAAGGATTCATTAGCTAGTGGAGGTCCAGAAGGCTAGGGAGAAGACAGTGGACAAAATTCAGGACCATTAGCAAAAGATCAAGCAGGTTTTCGATAAGAGGGCCAAGAAGGAGCGGTTCCAGATAGGAGACCTGGTGCTGAAATGGGATGCTCCTAAGCAAGATAAGGGAAAACACAACAAATTTGAAGCCCTATGGATCGAGCCTTTCAAAATCTCTGAGACTTTCTCAAATAAAACGTACAGGTTGCGAGGTTTGGAAGGTGAAGAAGTTTTCAGTAGCCCAGTGAATGGGCATTTCCTGAAGAAATGTTGTGTTTGAGTCTCAGATGACTCCTTTTTTTGTAAATATTGTCCTTTTTGTTTCTTTATTCATTTTCATTTTTATTTTTGTGGCCTAATAATGACTCCATAGCCCAACAACAAGGCACTGGAACTACAAAATGAGTCCTTAGAGCATCACAGGGACGACTCTATCCCCCATGGAGCCTAATGTTAGCAACAATTTTGGCATCGTGGCATAAAGGTATACAGGTCCGTAGGATTGCCCGGGAAGCATCCAAGAGCAGCACAGAGGAACCTCTTTTCAGTTACAATTCGTGCAAATGGGTGAGGTTTTGTTGACGACCGCCGAGATCCACCTATAAAGTTGATCAATGGTCGTCAGGATTTCGGGGCTGCCAAGTTGCTCTGGGGATAATACAAGAGAAAGCTTCAATAGTTCAAACAAATTTGAGTCGTCCGATCTGATTGGGACAGGTGGATTCCAGTCGGCGTATCGAGGATTGGAGCTTTGGGAAACAAGAAGTTTCCCGTTCGTTGCAGTTAAAATCACCGATCGACGAAGTGCCGAAAGCGCCTTTGGAGCCGAGCCCACAGTCCTAGCACTAAGTCACTTCAAGCGAGCCTGTAAGTGAAGGCAGTCCCCTTTCAAATATTGAATGCCCCTCGTCCGTTCATCCTAAGGACGCATGGCGCAAAATCTGGCCACGTCGACGTTTTGGCATTCGGGAGTTCGTAAGGTGAGGGTTTCATGTTATTCAAAACCCCAAACCCCGATAGCACCGAAAGCGCGGGAAGTGGGACCCATGGCATCACGAAGCATTCTCAGCTATCTATCTAAAGGGATCACCTGGCAGCAAATCAAGCCACTTCGGCGTTTCTCCCATCGCGACTCCAAGACGCAAAGAGAAGCTCTGTTATATCCCGATGCGCGAGGTGTCGGGAAAGTTTCGGACCCGGGCCCACAGTGGCATCGGGTAAGTTCCAGACCATCAGATCTCAAAGGGACGTGTGGCACCAGCTTGAGTCATCTCGGTGTTTCTCTCATTGCAATTTCAATTTGCAGGAGCAACTCCTTCCCATTCGCAAACGCCGACAGCGCATTAGAAATCAGCACATGGTCACAGCCCATGGTCGCTTGGGGAAAGAAAAGAGCTATATAAAGAAGGCCAAGGCACCGATTTCAGTCACAGGGGGGATCATCGTGACATCCAGGTGCCATCGAGTCTGATTTCCATATTGTCTCTCGCCTGGAGTAAATGATGGCAAGAGTGGGTGGTTGAAACCTCCTTTCATTTATTAAGTGAGGGGATGGAAGGTCTGGCGAGCCGTCTACTCACGAAGGTCCTGTTTGTCGATTTTCTCAAAGAATCCATACCGAAGTCCTCAACTCAATAGAGAAGTCTGTGCACGCCATCCGAGCACTTCATGGCTCAGCTACCCTCCTTACAGGAGCCATGCATAGTTAAGGTAGCATTTAAATAAAGATATTGGTACAAGTTTGACTGAAGGGACACCAAGCTTTGAGTGACTGGACACACCTCTGTGAGGTGGATTTTCCTGGGTATATAGACTTAGTATTTGTATTTTTATAAGGATCAATGATTGAGCAGAGCTCCCGGTTGTAAATTTTTAATGAAGCACTGTTATCCTGGTTATGTATGAACTCTTTAGATTTCTTGCCTTATGAATGTCAGCTTTCTTTTACGTCTTTGTTTACACTGTGTTAGAACAGCTCGGAATTGGAGGATCCAGTCGAGTTGTAGCTGTTATAGGATGATTTTGTATTGGATCACTGTAGCAGTTACGTTGTTTCTAATCGTTTCTTGTGATTTTCTCGGCGCTGAGTGACTTGGAATTGGAGGATCCAGTCAAGTCTCTTTTCTGTTTCTTGAGACCCTGAACCAAGAGGATCTTGCATTCAGAGTCTTTCTTCTGCAAACTTCTGGAAGCCTATTGCCTACAGTTGTTTGTTCACCTTTATTACTAAGTCTTCCACATGTTCATCTTTTAATCAACCCACTGGCTGAAGTTAGATCAAGACCTCCTTTGTTCCTTACATGACAGACACAGTCCCGGAGTTAGAACGATATCTCCCCGAGCCTTTTTCCATCTGATCATCCATTATAAACTATCGTGACATTAAACTGATGGGTGTCGAGCTCTTCTCCTACAAGCAATCCAGAAGTGACTTCCGATGCTAACAGGTTCAACTTGGTATAGAGGTCGTTTTTGTTTCTAGGTCAATGAGACTCAGCTTATCAATTAAAGATTGAGATTTCCCACTTTCCACCTCAAGTCTATGAATCCCTCCTCTTTTCTCTTCTAAATTGCAAATCATATTGAAATCTCCGCCCAGTTTCCATCTGCGATCATTGATAAGGGTGGCGATCCATTCCAAATTGTGAATGAATGTTACCTTGTCCCTTGGCGTAGCGGGGATACAAAAATATGTAATGAAGCATGGCCTATTGGATCCAATAAGCTTGTATTCCTCAGATATTGTCCATCTGGTAATGAAAAATTTCTTCATGAGAAGAGAGCTTGGGTTCTAAAGGATGGACAAACCATCAGTTGTTCCTATTGCATCCATGCTCATCATTTTCCCTTGCTTCCAACAACAAGAGAGAATTTGATATGTTTCTTCACCTACACTTTTCATTTCTTGAAGAAACATAATGTTAGGTTGTTCTCCTATGATATGATCTCATAGAAGCCTTTGCTTACTACGATCGTTGAGTCCCCAGATGTTCCAAGAGATGAGCTTCATGAGGAGGACGGGGATGGGAGAGGGGAAAATATGTCAGAAATAAGATGAATTTCACCTGATTTTACCATGAAGTGCCCAATCTCCTGTATGCATTTCTGGGTGGATTTTTTGCCTCTTTTCTTTTCATCCTTTTGAAGCTTGCGATGTTCTTTTGGTTGGCTTCTCTAGATGCCCAAACTAGAACTAGATCTAACTATGGAACCCACTGAGGAGTTGAGGAAAACCTTATGTACTTTGCATAGCTAATCTGGAGGGATGGTCTATAGTTTCTATTGGCGATAGGATTGTTATAGATGTACCAAGTCTATGCCTACAAGATCCTGCTCATCTAGGTCCATTTCGACATCTCCTTCTTCTAGATCAGATGGTTCGCCATCCTTAGAGTGGGTAGTGAGAAGGGGATGAATCTGCTCCAAGACATGGGTGTTCACCATTTTTCCCTTTGCGTTTCCTTGGAAATTCGCTTCTTGAGGGTGTATTTGCAGTTCATCCATGTCCTCTGGTATCTGTTGAAGGATATCAAAGGAGTTACTGGAGGGTTTTTCCTTGGTTGCATTTGTTTCATTTTTCCTTGTCACTTGATGACACCTGCTAGGTACATGAGTGAATCCATCTTTTGATTTGCTTGCTTTAGGGTTATCGTCCTTGCTTGCTGAGTTGAGAGGACAGTCTTTGAAGAGATGTCCATGTTTGTGACATTTCCTATAGTGAAAAGGTATGTGCTCGTAATAAATGGTTTGAGACTAGTCCTCATCATGATATTCAAGGGAAATGGAGCTTGGGAGGGGCTTTGAGATATTCAGGTAAACACATATACGAGCATACGAGGTATACTTTCTCTGCTTCATTGCCTCTGAGAATTTAACATACATCCTGATGGTATTTCCAATTCCCACCAAGATTTACTCTAGCCAGAACTCCCATGGAAAGGAATATAAATGAATCTAGACTAGTGCATTAGCAAAGTCCTCTATTTCATGGCTAAATTTCTTTGTCCAAAAGCACAGAAAGAGTCCAGTTGAATTGAAGAAGTAAGATCCCCCGTCAAAGATATGGTTTTGATCTTCTAGGTTGTGAAAGATTATGTTAAAGAAACCCTTGGAGCCTAATTGTAGGTCATAATGTACTTTGGTTTTCCACCACTATTAGATCCATTTGATGAGCTCGCATTCAGAAAGCCATAGGCCTAAGAATATGCTGACCAGAGCATAATCCCGCATGTATTGTTTTTGTTCTTCAATTCTGGGTGTGTTGATCACATATTTTGGTGTGAGTAGTGCTTGAGGAATACATTTCCATGTTCCAAAGGCTACATTTCCTTTTCCTTAGCTAGTCCTGAATCAATCTCCATTTCTTTTCCGTTGGTTGTTCCTTTGAAGAAATATTGGGAGCACAAATCCGAGGGAGGTTCAAAAGAGGGTCGTCGAAAGCCGCCGCTTGAGTTTTTTTGCACCACTGCTTGACTATAGGAGGCGCCTTGCGTCCCTCCCTCATTTGGAATCATGGTTTTTCCTACTAGGGGATGCTGAGTGTTGCAGAGAGTTGATCAAAAACCCTAGTTCGCCGGCTCCATCCTTTTCTTGTCTCAACTCACTTTCACATAATCGACTTGACTTGAGATGAGATCATTGATTCATGGTCTAAAGATAATTAAACCCATCATTTGTTCTTTTGGTGTAGTTGACATGTTTCTTAAGTTGGTTTGTTCAAGTAATAATTGATTCCCTCACTAGGAATATTTTTACAGAAACCTACTTCATAAAAGCTTGGATTTATATAAGAAACAAATAAAGTCTTCTTACTTTTGGATTCATAGCTTGATGGTTTCATAAAAAGATTTATTTATTTTCTCAAATGTGTCACTATTAGATGAGGCCTCAAATAGCCTCAAGTTGGAAGACTTTGGGACCCCTTTTCTCCCAAAAGTTTTACATTAATCTTTGTGTTTCAACATTGAATTTCTTGACCTATCTTACCTTTTATGAATATCTTGCGAGTTGCATGAGAATTGAGGATATTGATTGATTTTTTTTCCCTTTATGTTTAATGAACTTGCATTTGTGGCATATCTCTTGGTCATGAGTGGTTACATCAGATGGATTATTTCTTATGCCTCGATGATAGTTTCACTATTTTTCTTATGTATGTTTGGATTTTACTTTACATCCCACTTTTGTAACCTTTCCTTTGCATGAACTTCGCCTGAATTATTGACACTTTTCAATCGATTAGTGGCTTATGTGATTTTATTGTTTAACGTGCTTTCATATCTTTGTAAGTTTTTTTATGCCTCATTTTCATAGGTGACAATCAAATAAAAGTGAAGATCATATCCATTTAAAAAATCACACGAGATGATTTGAGAAGCCAGGTATCAGGTTATCAATCGGTAAGGAGAAAAATATCACACATACACGTGGATGGCATGATGATATCATGAACAAGAAGTTAAAGAATATAACAATGAAATTATGCTATATGTAGTGAATAATTATCTTAATTGATCATCCCACAAAATTGCACCACAACATTCATGATATCGGTACTAGGAACAAAAAGACAAGTGTGGCAAGAATGGCATGTAAAGTGTCATAATCTAGGAAATGATTCATACTATGTGCATAAGTTTCATTTCCGATTTCATATAAGTTCAATACATGCATTATCGATCATCATGAATCTCTTGGATTAGGTTTTCCCATGAATTTCCCATAGTCACATTTGGCACCTAGCGGCATGCTTCATAGTTTAAAATTTGATTTTTGGATCAATATGTCATCAATGTCAATTATCTAAATCAATGTTCATAAGATAGAGATGATACACGCATAGATATATGTCAATTATCTACATCAATGTTCATAAGATAGAGATGATACATGCATAGATAAACATTGATTGAGATAAAACAACTATCCAAATGAATTATATACTTTAGCTTAAGGGTGCCTTTTGTGCACACTTTTGTTGATTTGTCAATTAATTTTCTGAATGTTGGAAAAGGATAAATAGAAATTTTTGGGTCATACAAAATCAACGTAATTAACATGATTCAATTTTGAGGCCTTCTAATATGAAAACACTAATTAATAAAAAAAAATCCCGTAAGTAAGGGAGGTTGAGCATCTTAGCTTATGAAAGCTAATGAGATAAAGATGGAATAAGGATTTTTGTTGGGTTGTTATATTCTTTGTAGTGAAATTCGAGTCGAGGTGGATCAATTGGGAGTGAAAGTCGAAGGTCCAAGTGATCAACCAGGAAATTTGAAGTTGAAGTGATCGACAATAAGTAGATAGGTCAGCGGACAAGACATTGACATAAGGTCATGTGGCAACCAACTGAATACTAAATGGAGGAAGATTGGTATTCGACTAGTAATCTGATTGATAGTCAATACCTTTAAACCACTTCTCTCCTTGCATGGGAATATCTGTAGCAACTGATATAGTATCTTCTGACATTGGAAAATTGATCCCTGCAATGGTTGTGCTGACACCATTAAAGTTTAGAGAAAAATACTTGGTTAGTTGCACATATACCCCTGAACCTTTTCACAGAATCTCATACATCCAGCTTGTTCAAAGGACACCCTATATGCAGTGTCTAAGTTCACCAAATTCATCCCTTTGGGTTCATATTTGTAAACATTTCCTCCCTTATATTTCTTATTTCCCTGTGGAGTCATGGTTTTGCGATGTCTCCTTTGAAAAAGTAAATTTCAAACTGCTCAAAATAGAAGAACCTTCACGCTCAGCATGAAAGCTTGTGCAGTAACTAGGATGGCTAGGGATTAGCTCAAATGAAGCAAATTTGGTTATGTGAAAATCAAATTTGTTTCATAGGATAACTTACATTGGGCTCCAAGAAAGGCTCTTGGATAGTGATTGAAATGAAAGGAGAGTGCGCAGCAAAAAACAGAGTACAGGTTTGGGTAGCAAAAGGCAGCGCACAAAATTTGTGTAGTGAATGGTGTTTGCGTAGAAGAGATCTTTGGAGCTTGTTGGATAGGCTATGGACTATGCATAGATCTTGGAGGAAAATGGAGAAAGAAAAAAGGTGGCCAATATTCATGCTTGAATGAATAAGGGATGAAATTTGAAATGGAAAGTGCTTATCCAAGGTGACAAGAAGATTCAAGGTAAGTTTAGGAATTTGCGCAACGAACTTGTGTAGCGGGTACATTTTTGAATCTAGCAATGTGTTAGCAATATTTCTCGTAAGGGGGCTAGAATGCAAAAGAATGGGTTAAAAACCCACTTGTCCTAAGTTTTGAATGCTAATGCGCCCATGGTAAGTGACAAGCAAGTCCGATCGGTAGCGATTCACGCGCTCGGATCAACGGCGCGTATGGGATTCCGGACCCCCCCCCCACCTTTCTACCTTTAAGCGAAGGGGGGGGGTCCGGAATCGGGGGCGCATCTCTTGAACGGTTCAGATCAGCATGCCCGGATCAACGACGATAAAGGCAATTCCGGACCCCCCCTGCCTTTCTACCTTTAAACAGAGGGGGGGGTCTGGAATTGGTCGCGCAGCTTTCCAACGGCCAATATTAGTGCGCCCAGATCAACGACGCTTGGAAAATCCCGTGCTTCTCAGCTGCTCTGTGTTTAGCCTGCGTGGGCCCTCCTCCCGTCATGTCATATTCCAAAACCACGTTTCTCCTGCTGCCGCGTGTCATCCATCCGCCTCCCCTCTTTGGTTCGCATGGTCCTCCTTCCTTCTCATCATCCACTCGTCGCTTGCCATGTGTCCCGCTCCTTTCCACGTCAGTCTCTCGCCAAAGAGAGAGCCCATCTTCTCTCGTCTTCCCCCCCCTTCCGCCTGTTGTCTTCCACCATGTGCCATCCTCTTTCGCCCTTCTCACACCTCGCCACTTCTTTCACGCCCTCATAGTTTGAACCTATCACTCCGTTGCCAAGTCCCACCTTTTGCATTGGCCTCCATACCCATCCTTCAAGCTATTCAGTTATTCCAGGTGGCAACGTGAGGAGTTTTCCATATCCCAAAGTGCTGAGTTGGCCAGGTCGTCCTTAATCCCCATGAAGCAGTTATTGAGGCGGTTGGTGGTGGTTAGACATCATCTCTGCCATAATAGGAAGGTCCGGCAATGAATTAAAGGCACGTCGATTCGGCGATGAAACTGTCAGAAGATCGATCGCGTCTGCCATAAGTTGCACGACCATTCAAAGATTGCGGCTGTAGAATGTTAGAAGCCATGCAGACGCAAAGTTTTTAATGCTACGTCTCGATTTTGTTGTTGTTGCTAGTTTGAGTATATGAAGGCGTTTTCGCCATTTTTGTATCTATCGATGGTTGAGCTAAGCTCCCGATTGTAAAGTTTCAATAACCATTCTGGTTTCCTGGTTATGCCTCTGTGTTTGAGATTTCTTGTTTTATGACAAACAGTTCTCCTTTTCCATCTATGTTTCGTCTCATGCCAGAGAGTTCATGATCGAATGATTCGCATGAATTGTTACAGTTATGTTATCATAAAGGATTTGTTGTGACATTATTGTATTCTCTGGTCTTCTGTGTTTGAATGTAAAAGGATTTTGCGTTCGGATGCTTTCTTCTCCAGTATGTTACAAACATAATGTTTATGATAGACCTTCGCACTCTTCTCATGCAAGTCTTCCCCCTACTCACCCTTTATTGCAACTCATTGTTTGAAGTTTATCAAGACCTCACTCGTCCATGCTTGCCTGGCCTAGTTTCTGAGTTGAGACGATATTGTTCTGAGTTTTCCTCCATTTGATCACCCCTTTAAACAAATTGTGACATTAAACTGATGGGTGTCAGGCTTTGCTCCTGCAAGCAATCCAGGAGTGACCTCTGGCTCCAACATTTCTGGCACCGTTGTCGGGGATGAAGTTGAATATTTTCCCCGAGATTGAACAACAAAGATTAAGATGATTCTGAAGGTGCATTAGATATCAGAACTTGAAGATTGCTACTGTGCACCTGGCGACTCCATTGTGACGACTCCACTGCGGCGAACCTGTTGTATTAGTTGTGGCTTCCGGCGGCAGACACGCGCGGTCCCATCCACAACTGCCTCTGGCTACAACTAAAGAAAATCCGGAGGTGATTCTCAGAAAAGGGAGAGCCCCTCAAGGAGAAAGCTTCGCCTTCGAATTAGGTATTTCCCCACCTCCTTTCGTAAAAACTCCATTTTCTTATTCTCAGCTTCCTAGTCACCCTCCCTCTGAGGTTTCCCATTTTCTGAATTTTGGGAGTGTTCCTGCTGAGTTTTCTCCTCCTGGTCTAGTATCAGAGGGAGAGATCCTTGTCACTCCCCCCTCCCTAGAATTTGTGCCTTAGTACAGACCTCAGGCCTCAGAAGGTTTCACTACTCCTCCTTTTATTGCTACTATTGCACAGAGAGAAACATCTGCACATTTAGGCCCCTTAGACCTCTCTCTGTTTTCCCCATCATCTCCTTCGAGAACCTCTTTTTCGACATCTCCCATTCACACTCCTTTTCCTCCAAGTTCTCCTCCACCTAATATTCCTATGGTTGGTGCTAATCCCCCTCTGAATAGAATGGATTCCATAGTCATTGCTAGATATGCTCCCTTAATCCTACCTCATCCCATGAAACCTCTCCCTGCTGGAGATTACTTGAAGTACATGCCCAATTTCACTGGGGAAGGGGACATAACTGCAGAAGAGCACCTGGTTGCTTTCTACAGTTATGCAGACAATCTGAACATTGAAAATGAAGATGTCTGGATGAGATTCTTTGTCTAGAGCTTGGATGGTGAGGTTAGAAAATGGTTTAGGGGACTGGCCCCTAGATCTATTGCAGGAATTGAAGCCCTAGACAATGTTTTCCTGAGGCAGTGGGGAGATAGGAAAGATTACATATATTACATGATAGAGTTTAGGTCCCTGAAGAAGATGGAAGGACAGTCTGTCTCTGACTTATCCAAAAGATTCAATAAAATGTATAACAAGATTCCTGCAGAGATAAAACCCTCAGAGGCCTCTGCCCAAATTTCCTATGCTGGTGCGTTTGACCCTGATTTCTTCCTTTTATTGAGGGAAAGAAGAGCCACCTCCTTAACTCAAATGAAAGATGCAGCTATAGAGGTGGAATCCAACATATTAGCAGCTGACAGACTGAGGAACAGGGCCGATGCAGACAGAAGAAAGGGAAAATCAGAAGCCTCAACTTCCGGCCCATCACTGCCCCACCCTCAAGTAAATGAGTTGACCCAGGTGATGAACTTTCTGAAAGAAGATATGGAGAGATTGAAAGTGGAAAGGAAACAAATGAACAAGGGCCCTCAGAGAACTGAGAACAGAGCAGGTTTCATAAGGCCAAATAGTTTTTCTCCTCCAACTATGCACAAAGAGAAGGAAAGAGACAGGGACGATCAAAGAATTCAGGCTCCCTTCCAGAACAATTTTGTGGCTGATGAAGAAGAAGGGGAAAAAGACGAGCCTGAGCCTAAAATCCATTGTTTAGAAGTCACTCCCCCTTTCCCTCATCTAACCCAAGCAACATACGAGGAGTCTCTCATGAACAGTTAGCTAAACGAATTGAGCAAGGGAGACAAGGTTAGCGGTGGTCGAGGCAGGTATAACCTGAGATCCGACAAAAAGGCAGCAGTACCCGATGTTCTGGAGAAGTCCACTAGAGCAGAAAATCCTGCTAATGAGGTAGTAGATGCTTACAGAGGTAAGAAGGCCCAACCCCTCTCTCCCATTGTCCAAAATCATGTTCCTGAAATTAGAGAAATTCCAAAGCTTACATCTTCCTTTAATTTCGAGCATGAGATTCAAAAGATCAGAATCCATGTACCCCTCACCAAGCTAATTAAACATGAAGAATTCAAAAAGCGTTTCTCTGAACTTTTGAAATCTGAAGCCTCATGCCCTTCCACAGACTTCATAAACCTCCAAGATGAAAAGCCAACAGTTGTTCTAGGCCCCATGGTGGAAGACAGAGATGATTCATCCCCTCCCTTCTACACCTCCCTGAACATACATGACAAAGTGTTGCACAACTACTTGATGGACTCCGGGGCCTCTCACAACCTCATGCCCAAAACCGTCATGGAAGAATTAGGACTGGAAGTCACTCGAGCCTATCATGACCTCTATTCTTTTGACTCCAGGAGGATGCAATGCTTGGGAGTCATCAAAGACCTGGTAGTTTCTTTGTTTCAACTGCCTATGAAGAGTATGGTCATGGATATTGTGGTAGCTGATGTTCCCCCCAAGTTTGGCTTGTTGTTGTCAAGATCTTGGATTAAGAGACTTGGAGGGAAGTTACAGATGGATCTCACATATGCCACCATTCCAGTCTTTGGAGGGGAACATAGGAGATTGTACAGAGAAGCCCAGCTAGCCTACATTGTCAGTGATGAAGCAAACCCCACTAATCACCCCATATTTGCACTTGATACTGGCTTAGGGTCTAGCTTGTTACAGGTCACTGAGATCCCTGAGGCCCCCTTACAAATCAGAAAACAACCTATTCTTAATCAAGGGATGCCTCCTCCAACCACCTCTGTTTGGAAGATGTTCTTCGATGGAGCTTCTTCTAGTATGGGTGCAGGTGCCGGAGTGGTATTCATATCCCCTTCTCAAGAGACCATGTCTCTGTCATACAAGCTGGAATTTGAAGTCACCAACAACGTGGCAGAGTATGAAGCGCTGGTTCTAGGATTAAGAGCTGCACAAGAAATGGGAATAAGGGAGATGGATGTGTTCGGAGATGCATAATTGATAGTCCAGCAGGTCAAAAATGTTTATCAGGCCAAGCACCCTCGTCTCAAGAATTACAGGAATGAGGTATGGGACCTAATTGACAATTTCTTCCTGGCTTTCAACATCTCTTTCATTCCTAGGGAAGAAAATGCTCCAGCCGATTTTCTAGCTTTCTCAGCTAGTTTGTTCGAAGTTCTTGCGCTGCCCACTGTCAGATCTGATGTTGAAATAAAATACAGACCCTCTATACCAGACAATGTCAAGCATTGGAAGGTATTTTAGGATGATCAGGAGATTGAAAAATTTCTCCAATCCATTGATGACTTTTCTGTGTCACACATAGATGACGATCCTGACGTGGAAGGTGACCATCACCCTGAGGGGTTTTTGAATGAAATTGCTAACCACCATATTATTCAACTACCGAGCAATCACATACCAAAAGGTTTGATCCCATTAGAAAGATTGTTCGATGAGAATGATGTGGCAATAAAGGGTAGAGTTTCAGGTGATGATGTTGACACGACTGAGTGCAACATAGACACACCAAAGGACCCCAAGTTTGTCAAGCTGTCAAGGAGTTTGACCGAGGGGCAGAGGGCAGAATATATCGAGTTGCTGAGGGATTTTGTTGATATGTTCGCATGGACCTACGAAGACCTCAAAACATACGACACATCAGTCATTGAGCACAAGATCCCGCTGAAAGCAGAAGCTAGGCCATTCAAGCAGAAGCTGAGACAGATAAATCCCATGTTGCTACCTGTCATGGAGAAAGAGGTGAAGAAGCTGCTAGATGCCCAAATCATTGTCCCCTTGAGATACTCTGACTGGGTGGCCAATTTGGTCCCAGTGAGAAAGAAGAATGGAGAAATCAGACTTTGTGTCGATTTCAGGAACCTGAACAGAAGTTCAAGGAAGGACAATTATCCCCTGCCCAACATGGAACATATATTGCAGAAGGTCACTGGCGCATCTAGAATATCTATGATTGATGGATTTTCTGGTTACAATCAGATATCAGTCATGCCTGAGGACAGGGAAAAGACAACCTTCACCACTCCTTGGGGCACATTCATGTACGCTAAGATGCCTTTCGAACTGATGAATGCAGGAGCAACATTTCAGCGAGCCATGGACATAGCCTTCATCGGGGAAAAAGATAAGTTTGTGGTGATTTACCTAGATGACATAACAGTCTTTTCCAAGACTGATGAAGAGCACCTCTTCCATCTGAGGAGAGTTTTTTCGAAGTGTCGCGGGTTTGGTCTTTCCCTGAACCCCAAGAAATCATTGTTTTCTATGTAAGAAGGGAATTTGTTAGGCCATATAGTGTCAGTAGAGGGGGTGAGAATTGATCCTGGCAGGGTAGACGCTCTTCAGACCCTGTCACTTCCCAGGTCTAAGAAGGAAATCCAAGCCTTTTTGAGGAAGATAAATTTTTTGAGAAGGTTTGTTTCAAATTTTGCTGAGCTGGTGAAACACATCACAGCCATGATCAGGAAGGGGAATGAAGTAAAATGGACTGCTAAACCCAGGGAATCTTTTGCCCAAATAAAGAAAGCGTTGACTGAGGCACCTGTGCTAATTAGTCTCGATTACTCCAAAGATTTTCTGATATTTTCTTTTGCTTCCTATGATACAGTAGCGGCAGTTTTGTTGCAGAAAAAAGATCAAGGGCGAGAACAGCCTGTTTCTTTCTTTAGCAAAGAGATGCAGAACTCCGATACGAGATCATGGAGAAGCAGGCTTATGTCTTGGTGAAATCTCTCAAAGCTTTCAAAGTCTATGTCTTGCATTCAAAGATCACTGCATATGTCCCTTCAGCTTCTGTGAAGGACATTCTTATACAGCCTGACATAGATGGAAGAAGAGGTAAATGGATTGCCAAGATCCTAGAGTTCGATCTGGAAATTAAGCCCAAAAAGTTGATAAAGGGGCAAGGTTTAGCCAAGTTGCTGGCTGAATCAAAATGCAAGGCCTTGGGGATTAACTTCGTCCATGAGCAAGCTGAGTCATCCAACAAGAGTTCCCAAAGCATTGTACCACTAGCAGCATGCCCCTGGTACAAGGATATCTTGTATTTTCTGCAAGAATTAAAGCCTCCTGATAGATTGGGGAAAAGTAAAGCCAGAGCCCTAAAACTCAAAGCGGTCAGGTATTGCCTCATTGACCAAACCTTGTATTGGAAAGACCCTATGGGCGTATTACTAAGGTGTCTGAACCCGTAGCAATCCCAGAAGTTTATGTTCGACTTTCATAGTGGTCTCTGTGGAGGTCATCATTTTTGGAAGACCACAGCTCACAAGATCCTCCAGGCTGGATACTACTGGCCCACCTTATTTCCTGATGTCTGTAGGGAAATCAGAGCTTGCATTAAATTCCAGAAAGTCTCAGGAAAGCAACAGCTCAAACCCCTGCCATTACAGCCTGTGGTAGTCTCGACACCCTTTTAGCAGTGGGGATTGGACTTCATTGGGGAAATTCATCCTCCCTCAAGTGGCCAACATCGATGGAAATTGACTACGACCGACTACTTCACCAAATGGATAGAAGTTGTCCCTACCAGAAGCACTTCTCACAAAATGATTATCAGCTTCCTGGAAGATATCATAGCCAGATTTGGTTGCCCCAGCAGAATTGTCACTGATAATGCCTCTCCCTTTCGGTCTGAGCCTCTGGTTAAGTTCTGCGAACAGTTCGAGATTTCACTGCTTCACTCCACTCCCTACTATCCTCAAGGAAACAGACTGGCAGAGTCCTCCAATAAAAGTCTGATCAAGCTCATTAAGAAGCTACTGGAAGACAATAAAAGGGCCTGGGACTCAAAGCTCAAATTTTCTCTTTGGGCTGATCGAGTGACAACAAAGAAATCCCTGGGCATCTCACCTTTCCAACTTGTTTACGAAATAGAGGTTGTTTTCCCTACTCAGCTCGCCTTACCTGTGGAAAACCTCCTCCAGGACTTTGAAGGAGAACCTAACCATGTGCTCAGAAGGATTCATCAGATGGTGGAAGTACAACAGATCAGAGAGCAGGTCATGGACAGGGCCTATAATCACCAACAAAAGATCAAGCAGGCTTTTGACAGGAAGAGAAAAAAGAAAGAATTCGAGCAGGGTGATCTGGTGCTCAAATGGGATGCACCCAGGCAGGAAAAGGGCAAACACAATAAATTTGATGCCCTCTGGTTCGGGCCTTTCAAGATCCTTGAAGTATTTGCAAACAACACTTATAGGTTGCAGGATCTGGAAGGCAAAGAAGTTTTTAGCAGCCCTGTCAATGGGCATTTCTTAAAAACATGTTTTTTGTGAGCCGCAGTCGGCTCTTTTGTTTTGTATTGTAAATATTGTTTTTGTTTTTGGCCTAATAAATGACTCCACAACCCAACAACAAAGGCACTGAATCTGCAAAAGTGTTCTTAGAGCATCACAGGGACGACTCTATCCCCCATGGAGCCAAATGTTAGCGATATTTCTCGTAAGGGGGCTAGAATGCAAAAGAATGGGTTAAAAACCCACTTTTCCTAAGTTTTGAATGCTAATGCGCCCGTGGTAAGTGACAAGCAAGTCCGAGCGGTAGTGATTCACGCGCTCGGATCAACGGCGCATATGGGATTCTGGACCCCCCCCGCTTTTCTACCTTTAAGCGGAGGGGGGGGGGGTCTGGAATCAGGGGCGCATCTCTTCAATGGTTCAGATCAGCGCGCCTGGATCAACGTTGATAAAGGAAATTCCAGACCCCCCTGCCTTTCTACCTTTAAACGGAGGGGGGGGTTCGGAATTGGTCGCGCAACTTTCCAACGGCCAAGATTAGTGTGCCCAGATCAACGGCGCTTGGATAGTCCCGTCCTTCTTAGCTTCTCTGTGTTTAGCCTGCGTGGGCCCTCCTCCCGTCATGTCATCTTCTAGAACCACCTTTCTCCTGCTGCCGCGTGTCATCCATCCGCCTCCCCTCTTTGGTCCGCATGGTCCTCCTTCCTTCTCATCATCCACTCATCGCTTGCCATGTGTCCCGCTCCTTTCCACGTCAGTCTCTCGCCAAAGAGTGAGCCCATTTTCTCTTGTCTTCCCCCCCCTTCCTCCTGTTGTCTTCCACCATGTGCCATCCTCTGTCGCCCTTCTCACACCTCGCCACTTCTTTCACGCCCTCATATTCCGACCCTATCACTCCATTGCCAAGTCCCACCTTCCGCATTGGCCTCCATACCCATCCTTCAAGCTATTCAGTTATTCCAGGTGGCAGTGCGAGGAGTTTTCCATATCCCAAAGTGTTGAGTTGGCCAGGTCGTCCTTAATCCCCATGAAGCAGTTATTGAGGCGGTTGGTGGTGGTTAGACATTGTCTCCGCCATAATGGGAAGGTCCGACAATGAATTAAAGGCACGTTAATTCATCGATGAAACTGTCAGAAGATCGATCGCGTCTGCCATAAGTTGCACGACCATTCAAAGATTGCGGTTGCAGATTGTCAAAAGCCATGAAGACTCAAAGTTTTTAATGCTATGTCTCGATTTTGTTGCTATTGCTAGTTTGAGTATATGAAGGCGTTTTCTCCATTTTTGTATCTATCGATGGTTGAGCTAAGCTCCCGACTGTAAAGTTTCAATAACCATTCTGGTTTCCTGGTTATGCCTCTGTGTTTGAGATTTCTTGTTTTATGACAAACAGTTCTCCTTTTCCATCTATGTTTCGTCTCATGCCAGAGAGTTCATGATCGAATGATTCGAGTGAATTGTTACAGTTACGTTATGATAAATGATTTGTTGTGACATTATTGTATTCTCTGGTATTCTGTGTTTGAATGTAAAAGGATTTTGCGTTCGTATGCTTTCTTCTCCAGTCTGTTACAAACCGGATGTTTATGATAGACCTTCGCACTCTTCTCATGCAAGTCTTCCCCCTACTCACCCTTTATTGCAACTCACTATTTGAAGTTTATCAAGACCTCACTCGTCCATGCGTGCCTGGCCTAGTTTCTGAGTTGAGACGATATTGTTCTGAGTTTTCCTCCATTTGATCACCCCTTTAAACAAATCGTGACATTAAACTGATGGGTGTCAATCTCTGCTCCTGCAAGCAATCCAGGAGTGACCTCTGGCTCCAACACAATGGTACAAATGACATTGAGTGTCATGATTGTTCCTTCCCTGACCTCATGAAAGGTGATGATGAACCATGATACCTTTTGACATGACATTCACCCTAAATGATGACCCTACCTTAGCACATAAATTCCCACTTTTTAATATGATTCAAGACTTAGGAAAAAATTGACCATTACAAATTGAACATGATGGACTTTACATTCTTGAATCTTTTTTTTTTATGATGGTGTTTTATGAAAAAGAGAATACACCCTTTAAACCAACTTATGGCTAGACCCCTTACTTGACATTCAAGTCACTCTTTATTTAATTACTAACCTCATAAAACTTGACACACTAACTATGACTCATCTAGGAATGCGTTGATATTCCCAAGATCATGACATGACTTTGAAAACTTTGTAATAACTTCTAACTCTGCCTATGAAAATCATGGTTCTAACAACACCAATTCCTGTACCAAACAAGGCTCGCACAAAAGAATCACCAGTAGAACCAAAGGTACCAGAGTATGAGGAGACTCTGGTAGCATAATCATCATAGAAGCAGAGGTTCCCCCATGACTACATTCCACCAAGAAAGTATGATGCCCCACCTGTGAAACTACTAAATAATGTTAACCACACATTAGTGATGCCTGACATACTAGAAGGGGTCATCATCGATGAAGATATGTTAGGGAATGTGCTACAACTCAGATATGAAAACCATGATATGAAAAACATAATGAAGTTCCTAGAACTTGCACCCCACCATTATTTGGAGTTGAAAGTAGACCAACAAAAAACTAGAGCATATATGTGCCCCAAGTATAGGCTAGACGATTGGAGTGAGTGGGCATACTCAACCTGTTCGACATCCCACACTTAAGATGGAGAAACAAAGTAAATGCATGCATTAAGTTGCTCCTATATTGCATGCATGGAGGGTATCTATGGTTGGATAGGCCAATCTCAATAGAGACAGAATCGATTGCAAGGATCATAGGATTACCGACATAGGGGGAAGACCCCAACATGTTATTTGCTGACAAAAAGAGAGGCAAGGCTTTGTCAGAGGCCATGAGACAAAATTTTCACACAGTTGGATGGGTGTGCAAATTGAATATGCCAAGAATATGTGAGCTAACGATAAAACTTGTGACATAGGTTTTAGCATGCAAGCTGCTACAAAAATGCCGGAAGGACCAAGTTTGAGTAGGAGTGATAGTTGTGGGAGAGAAGTGTGCAGAAGGGACCTTGATGAGATGGGTGCCCTTCCTGTTAAACCAATTTCTTATTGATTGTGCAGATGCATAATATAGAGGCATGGAGTTCCACTATCCATGGCTTCTTGTTTTGCTTGCGTTCACAACATGGGAAAAGTTAGAGAATGCACAATTATTAGGTCTAATAGGGAAACTGTGTTTAGCAACAAATTACTGGAACTTCTGGTATACAACGAATAAACGAAGACAAACATACATCAACATCGAATGTTTTCTCTATGTTGAAAGGATTTGACAATGCATTAAAGACACATCGTGCATAACACCACAATTGGTGGAAGCATACACACTGGTCATGCAATTTCAATCAAACTGACATCACATATATGTTTAGGAAAAGAAGGACCTGAGAGAGTAATGGGTGTAAACAAAGTGCAAGGCTACTAAAGAAGATATACATCTGATCATGCAATATTGGGACCCAGATTGGAAGATTCCTACATATGGCACTAAGACAGAGTAACCTGGAAACAAAGAGGTAGAACAATGCAACAATCCAGGGAATGATCATGAATACGGTCAAGGTAATGGTGCAGGGGATGTGTTAGAGACAACATCATTAGTAGAACAAACACTGCATACAATACCTAAGATAGGAGAGAAAAGGAAATACAAGGGTACAAGACCAACCCCATCCACACACAAAAAGATGAAAGAACACAAGGAACCGACCATTTATACACTTACAAATGATGATATGGATAAGATTGGTTACCAAGTAAAGGATGCCACTAAGGAGGTAGTTTAGCAGATGTTACATCTACAAGAATAAATCAGTAATAAGATCAAAGATAAACTAACTGAATTGGAAAAATGACCAAAGATAGTAACCCTATCACTAGAAAGAAGATCCAATGAAGGATAATCGACAGGCATGACGAGGGAAGTACAAGCTACCACTCCTCACTTCTCACAAATGATCGCAGGGCATAGAATGATAAAAATTCCAATAGATGCAATCAGATTCCCCACACCCGAGATGGAAGAAAAGGCACAAGGATTAAGTCACTTGGACTTAGTCATCTCAGAGATGCCCACAATAGAGCTACAAGTATTGCAGACAAGTATCATGCAAGAATTATGATTCTGCGTAGTGCCCGTTGCTAGTGAGTTAATAAAAGTTGCAATGGAAAAGAAAGAGCTACAAAAGGAATACATAATTGCTCGTTGGGAAAAGAGCATAGTGGAGAAAAAAATTGAAAATCACATTGAAGGAGAAGAGTGAGGCTGAAGAAAAGGTCGAAAAAGAACTCAAAGAGAAGAAAAAATCCGAGAAAATGGCGTAGTGGATACAAACGACTGTCCAAAAAATATATAAAGAAATACTAGAAATACCAATGATAACAAAAGCCACAATGAGAGAATAGGTGTCCAAGATTAGTGAAGTCATTAAAGGGTTCTGCACTAAGATTGAATACTTGGAATCGCAAAGAGTACCAAGGACACCACCAAAAGAAAGGGAACAAAGATAAAAGACAATGTGGACATCGATTGAAAAAATTAAAATCTTATATTAGGAATGCACAAGGATGTGCAAGGAGAGAACACATATTTGGACCCATCTCATGATGAATCTAGAGTTAAAGGTGATGGAGGATAAAATAAGGAGAATACATGATAAGGCCCACCAAGCAAATGAGAATATTAATAACTTACCACCCGCAAAATGGATAACAACAATTCTGGCTAACCCCTACAGGAAAAATCACTCTAGGTAATAGGGAAGTTATCCACTATGTAGGGAATGACGAAGCAAGTAGTGCAGGAGGTTGAGGAGAAGCTCACGAATTTGACTGCATAGACCATAGAGGAAATTTTGAGTAAAGAAGCAGAAGTCACGAAAGAGGTACACATAGCTAGGGAGACTCTCCAAAAGTTGATGGAGGAATGGAAAAGCATAACACAACAGGCCTAAGTGGCTCAAGACAATCCACATGTGAGTGTTAGGGGCTTGTTGGACAAAACATTTTGGATACAATTTTGAATAAAATACTGAGTATGGAGAAAATGTGCAGTAGAAGAGGAAAGGGGAGAATCTAGGGTCAAAGCATGTAGTAAAAGAAAACTTAGCAGAAAATCAAGAAGATCAAGAAAATCAAGAAAATCAAGAAAATCAAGAAGATCAATAAGACCAAGAAGATAAAGCAAGGAGAGAAAGTAGGAGAAAAAGGAGGAAAAAGAAACTCGTGCAAATATTTGTAACCAACTCATGATGAGTTGTCAAAGGTTTTTGAGCCCTAATCTCTTGTATAAATATGTAATGGGTTGGGTAGATTAGGGGTTTTGGTGATTATTATTGTTATGGTCAGAGAGAGACTTAGAGGAAGACAGCTTGTGGCTAAGAATTAGAAGAGTGAATGGGAGGAAGCTTGTATTGCAGAGGCTAGTTGGGATGGGGATTGATCTTGATGTATCCATTGAATTACAATGCACAAGCTTGAGGTTGTTACTTAAAGAAGAATAATAAAGAAGAAAACAATTGTGGAAGTATCCCAGGGTTGGGTGAACCATGTGAAATCCCGTGTTGAATGTATGTTTATGTGCTTATTAATGTCTACTTTGATTATTCATGGTTAGATCTAGATTTGTTGATGATCCGATTTTGTGTAGTAGATTAGACAGTTCAATAATCAAGTGATATGCATTATAACTGTATGTATGAAAAAATTAAGGATTAAATAGAATTTGAATGTTGTGCACAGTACAAATAGGTTGTAATGAATAAGTTGATCACCTCACATTCTCTCACCACTGCAAAAACTTGATTCTTCCAGTCCCCATAGATACCTCGGGTGAGACTTCTCTTGCATGAAGGTGATTTTGAAAGGGCCGGTGTTTGAAGGGTTTGTTGGTTAAGATAACTTGAACCTAGGGTCTTACACCTGTGTGCCAACAATTGATAAACAAGATTTTCTAAATTGTGTCCGCCTAGAGATCTTAAGAATGGATGTGGCATAGATGAATTTGTACTTTTCCTAAAAGTAAAGGACATTCAATGTTTATAATATTGTTCGTAGCAACCATATGAATAGATTCAAGAAATTTGAATTGTGAGTATCCTAGTCAATTTCCCTTTAGTTAGTTAGGAGTATTTTTCTCATTGAATTGTTTCAACTAAGATGATGTGTATGGGGAATTTTCGACCAAACATGATTCCGAGCAAGATTTCAATTATAGGTGCAATTACATGCAACATTATGAGTTTTATGGCACCTACATGGGTGGTCCTATTGTTGTACAAAAATGTACTGAGTCAATTTCATGGGTTTACGAGGAAAAAGGGCCCAATTAGATCTCATCACATTGAAATGGTGAACCCTCTAATTGTGTCCCAACGTATTTTAAATTCTTATGCTTAAATATTAATACAACTATGTATCCTAATGTAATATGCAATTATTATAACACTAGTCTAGACTATTTAATCCATATCTATATTTCCTAGCTAAGAGTTAACCAAAGAAAACTCCAAGGATTAAGCATAGCTTACAAATCATCGAGAACATATTAGTTTAATGTCAAATTGGTGTAAAACAAATAGACATAAATAAGAAGTAGGGAGAATAGTGCACCAAATACCATCCGCACAAAACCCAAAACAAACTCTAAGGATTGAGGATAGCCTACAAATCACCAAGAACATACATGTTTCACATCAAATTGTTAGAAATGTATAAGATAAGTAAGCATAGATATTGTAAGCACAAGAATAGTCTATAGATCTCAACATCCATCCCTACAAGCTTCAAGAAAGACTATGGATGGAGAGAATAGACCGTTACAATCCACAACTTGCAAGAGTATAAGAACACATCTAACACTATCTTCTATTCAACATATGAAGATAGATTACAATGCCAATTGAGAACTACTTTTAAGAGTGCAAAAGTCCCCTTTATAGAAAGTCCTATGACTATTTTCCTTCTACCTACTTGACTCTTAGCGTTCCACCTTCTTGGTTATTGATGATCCAGATTATTTTAAGAATGACATGAAGACAAAAATATAACCGAGATATAACAATGAAATACACAAAAATATAGAAGAGAACACAAAAATACAATGAAACCCAACTTCTATTACTGAATAAGATAGAAAAACATTGTAGAACACAAACTGGAAAAATGGGTTAGCTTATCTATGAAAATAAATAGATGTTGGCTATGCTTCATTCACAAGAAGCTTTACATCACACTCCATTTCCTGCTTAAAGGGCCTCCTTCACCTCAATTATATATGAGAGAGTGAGAGGAGAACAATTCCCATGATGCATGTGGGATAGATTGGACTAAGTTTATAAAATTCCATAAGCATGTAAAATACTAATACTTCCCAGGCAGTCACCCATCCCAGTACTACTCTAGCCCAAGCGTGCTTAACTATAGAGTTCTAATGGGATATGATTCATTAATGCTATGTTGTAGGCATGCACATAAAACCATTACATGATGTCTGTAATTAACCAATGAAGATGACATTACATTCCATTCCCCATTAAAAGGGTGAATGTCATGGTTTATCAAAACCACAGGCTCAAAATGGTGATTCAGTGGAAAAGGTGGATGGCCACCAAGATCCATATGGATCATTCCTTCCCCCTTAGGAAGCAATGGTCTCCATTGTGTTGAGTGCCCAGGGGAGAGGGAAAAGCATTTTCTGAATCTGCATCTTGATGAGCTGCTTGTCTTGTTGGAGAAGTTGTGCTTCTTATATTTTTTAAGGTTGTCATGAACCTGTGGCTAGAAGGGTTGGACCTTTTTAACCAGTCTGGCTACATGAGATTTCTGTGTGTAGCAGGAATCTTTTCGCTTTGCCGCAATCTTGTCGACTTGCTTTTGTTGGATAGAAGGTGCTTTGGCCAAGGTTGTAGTGATTGCAGTATCCTTGTGTTCACCTTTTGAACAGATTGTGAAGCAACTAAATTTTGTAGTATGAGATACTACCTTGTGGCACTATTTAGGTGGGACATTTTTCGAAACCACCTCTGGTATCTTGTAGAGATGACCCCCCAGAGTAACAATGTCACTACGGGGTCAAACTCATATATAGCATGGCGCTTCCACATATATGGTTGGCCCAAGAGGACATCACAGACATCCATTGGCGCAACATCACATAATACCTCGTCCTTGAAGGGATGGATGTCGTATGACAATCAACATTGTTGGCTGACACAGAGATCTTGACCTTGGAGAAGCCAACTGATGTTGTATGGTTGCGGGTGTGGTGTTGTTGGAAAATCCAACTGCTTGACAACCTTTACTGAGATGGTGTTATTTTGGCTTCCGCTATCAATAATAAAATGCAGTGGGGTCCCCTTCACCCAAATATGTGAATGGAAGAGTCTCTCCCCCTCCTCAAGATCCTCTTATGGTTGGATTGTTGTAGTTGCAACATTAGCAGTGGGTTATGCATCAATGATTTGTCTCCTTTTATTATTTTCTGAATTAGGGTCCAAGTCGAGGTTCGACTCTTTGTCTTTGAGCTCGGCCACCAATGACTGTATTGAGTAACATTCATCAGTGTTGTGCCAAGGGTTGTTGTAGAACTCAAACCACTTTCTAGTGTCTTTCTTAGACTTATCGTTACCCTTCTTTGCTTGCATCTGGGATTGGGTCTCTTGAGTTTAGCCTTCCTTTATCTGTCCATGCTTCTCCCACTTACTCTGTTGGTTGAATTTGTGCTCAATTTTGACTGCATATGAGGAGATGTCCAAGAAATCCATCTCTATTTGGATGTACCTGTGTAGACCATTGCAGTAATTTAGAACCAGGTGTCACTCAGAGTCTTTGATACCCAGCTTTGAGTGCAAGGTATGAAAGATGTTGATGTACTCTGGCACCATTTGGGCTCTTTTCTGACGTAGAGTTGTCCATCTCATGTATTGCTCATCATAGTTTCTGACAGGGTAGAACTCCTCCTTTAGAGCATCTACAAAGGCCGCCCAAGTGGGTTGTCTCCCAAAAAGTGTAGATTCATCCGCGGTGTACTTCTCACAATAACCTTCCCACCAAGATCTAACATGGGGAAGGGCTTTAAGGAGTGCGAAGGTGATCTTTTCATTGTCGAATTGTTTTTGGACAGAGTAATAACCTTCTAGCAAATTCAACCATTTTTCTAGAGCATCTGCATCTATCTGGCCTTCAAATAAGGGGATATCAAAATTGACTTGTACCTTGAAGGGTGTTGCACTTGCAAAATGGTTTCTTGTTGAAGATTCCTCAGTTGCCGCCATCGGTAGTCTTCAAAGGATCTGAGCGAAGTTGTCCATCATCTTGTTCCTTTGTTGCCCAAGGGCTTCCTCAAGCAACGTCTCGAAAGGATCTCATGCTCTGTCATCTCTCTTTTATTCCGCCATGGGAGGTCTCTTGCACTAGCAAGAGTGGTTGTCCTCAAGAAAAACTAGCTCAAGACCCAAATCTCTATACCTTAACCTCGTCGGGGACCTTCTCTGAGAAATGACAAAGATAAGACTGCTCTGATACCACTGATCCAGATTTTTTTGAGAATGAATGAAGACAGAAATATAACCGAGATATACCAATGAAATACACAAAAATATAGAAGAGAACACATAAATACAATGAAACCCAACTTCTATTACTGAATAAGATAGAAAAACATTGTAGAACACAAACTGGAAAAATGGGGTAGCTTGTCTATGAAAAGAAAGAGATGTTGGCTACGCTTCATTCACAAGAAGATTTACATCACACTCCATTGCCTACTTAAAGGGCCTCCTTAACCTCAATTATATATGAGAGAGTGAGAGGAGAATAATTCCCATGATGCATGTGGGATAAATTGGACTAAGTTTATAAAATTCCATAGGCATGTAAAATACTAGTACTTACTGAGTGATCACCCATCCCAGTACTACTCTAGCTCAGGCGTGCTTAGCTATGGATTTCTAATGGGATTCGATGCATTAACGCTATGTTGTAGGTATGTACATAAAACCATTACAAGATGTATGTAATTAACAAATGAAGACGACATTACACTCCATTCCCCATCAAAAGGATGAATGTCATGGTTGATCAAAACCACAGGCTCAAAATGGGGATTTAGTGGAAAAGGTGGATGACCACCGAGATCCATCTGGATCAATTGACCATCCCATAATGCTTGGCCAACCTATTTTACAATTTTTTTTCATCATTCCAAATAAGATGATGAAGATATATTTGCAATAAAAATGTTTAAAAATTCAATATTCTCCATCCATGTGCACTTTTACCCAAAAGGTTGTCATTTAGTTATTACAAACTTAACAATGGATTTGGGCATTAGTTTGTCTCATAAAACAAAGTAGGTAGCTTGCACACCATAGGCCTCATCTCCTCTTTGCCTTGGAACCTTGTGCATTCTTAGATACCATTCTTCCATTTAATCTTCTTGGATGGAAGTGGCTTGGTCCTTCTCCCTTGAACCTTTAATTGTACAACTTTTCCTTTGATGTCATCTTCAAAACTTTGCATATGGTGGTTCCTATGCCTTGTTTCAAATCTGTGTTTTTCCTTTTTCAATTTGAGCTTACTTCTTTGAAACAAGTAGTGAAATTTTGCAATATAAAGCCTTGATGCATGATCTCGAATGATTTTAATCTTAACATATGTTAAAACTGATAAGATTTAATTTTACTCTTATTTAAAAAATACACAATTAAACAATAATATCGCATTAAACTTTCATGGATTCTTTCCATTCTCAAAATATGCGCAATGGAGAGTGCTGAAACAAGTTTTGGCTTGAATGGTTAAAACTATGAAAAATGTGAGGGATCCAAGAGATATAAGTGTTTTAATGAGTGGATGTTAATGAACTCTTGTGAATCCAACTTTGTAATAAATGTGAATAATAATGGATCTTTCAATGAATTTCACATTAAAGAGTTTCCTAAGCTCTTCATTCAAATTTCTCTCTATTCTACACAAAAGAAAGTTATAACAATACCATTAATTTAATCAATATTCAAAGAAAATGTTATAAATTTCTACATCAAACGAAGTTTCCTTCAAAGCAATGTAATCAAGCATTCAAATGAGAGAATCGTGAGATTTTTTCCATAATGCCCATGAGGATTTAAAATATATTTATTTAGATAACTCTAGATTTCCACTCTCCTAACTGTGTGTCTCATTGCTGCAATTTTCATAATCCTGTGCATTAATATGGGAGAAATGGCAAAAGGTAATAATCCTTCCCATTAATTTGGAAAAAATGGCCAAAGGTAAAAGGAATAATGCATGATCCATTCCATGTGTGTGAGTGTTTGTTATCTCGTGACTTGTTTCCCAACTTCACATGAGGGATTTTCATACCAAACAATCATTGAATACCTTTTTTCTTTGTGTGTGTGTTCTTTGAACATTCTTTTTCTTAGTATTTGAAGTTCTTTAAACACGAGGGAAAGCTTGGAAGAATTCCATAAGTACTTTAAACACAAGGGAAAACTTGATTTCCATTCCTCTTGCATGTCCTTTGATCCTTGTTTTTATTTGTGACTTTATGAAATGATAATGATTTAAACCAAGGAGTAAGCTTCTTGTCCATTTCTTCAAGCTCTTCCCAGGAAATTCATGCATTCAAAACTTAAGTGTGAGATATCATGAAACAAAAATAAAAATGATATTAAACATTGACTTTGAATTTCTTTTTGCATTAGTGATTTTCTAAACAAGAGTAATATATGTTCAACATAATATTTTGTTTTCCAAGAAAGAGTAATATCTCTTCAACATAATATTTTTCCATTTTTGAAAAGTAGGAATACCACCTATGTATGATAGGCTAAAGGTCTTCATTAGTAGTAGCTACCGGGTTTCTGGTTAATGTCTTGTAAATACATGCTGCAAGCCTTAGTTGCTTTAGCCTACTTGGACTTCTTCCCTGGAGGGAATACCCCCTCGATTGCGCCATCTCCCACCCGGAAATTAATGAGAGGAAACACTAGTCCTTGTTTATGAATTAATAGGGCAATGAAGGAAGTTTCATTGGAGGAGCTAATCAATCTCGGACATTCAATGATAGCCCTTCCCCTGGCTAATGTTTATGGAAGGGTTGGTTCAATATAAGTCCCCTTGTTAATATTTTCCAAAAGGAAAATGCATTGAGAGATGCTCTATAAGATTTTTATCCCATGGAACTCGAGCTTGAACCACCATCCATTAGAGAATGCAAGCAAACAATTTATGAGCGTAATGTTTTTAAAGAGATTAAAAAATATTCTAAAAATAGTCCACTCATTAGTATATTTTTACACTCTTTTTTCTTCTCTTTTTGTCAGAATCAATGTTAAAAACCCTAAGACAAGCTTGAAACTTTTTTTTTTTGAGTTTTGGATACCAAAAACTCATTTATTATTGCTCTGACAATGTCAAAGGATTAAAAACACATTCCACTTATCTACAATTCATTTTCTTCATTGTTCCATGACCCTTTAGCAATCTTCGCAATGGCACATTTATTTTCATGGGAAGTGGGCAGCTTCGCCCATTAAAATACTCAATTCCCTTAATTTGGGGATGAAAATGAACCTCCTTAAGATTCTCGATCTCATTTTCACTCATTGATATACAAGCTACCATTTAAATTGGAAAGCACTACTCCAACAACCCAATGTGTTTGCAAATCAATTTCTAGACATGGGATGCTACTCTTGTGACCTTCAGGGACTACAAAAGACTCGAAAGATGTATAAAAATATGATTTTATTGTTGCAGTGGATCTAACTTAGCTTGGGCCTAAAAAATGAAATGGAGAATGGAGATAAAAACTAGCAAAGAAAGAGGATGAATCAATGTAAAAATAAGGGAAAGGGAGCAACATTACGAACTAAATAACCCAAACACTTCATCTTTCAATCATGAATAGGAGTTACACTAAGTAGGTATCCAAAACATTCATCCCAATGGTTGATTTGAAGTGCTAATGGTTGAACTGTTGAGTTTTAGGGGTATCCAACACTGCTAGGTGACTGATTTTCTCCAAAGAGAAAAATCGTTAAGTTTGATGGTTAGTAGGATTAATAGCTAGATACCCAAAGAAAGATGCACTTTGAGGTGTAATATTTTACTTTTAGGGTAATACATCTAACCTCAAAAAATAAGAAGACTTGATCAATAGCCCTACATATTGGCCTTGCAAGCCAATAATTTGACATTTCTTGGTCTAATCGTCTAAAAATAGTAATGTTTTGGCCTCTTTCTCAATATCAAAAAAACAAAATTTTCCCACCTCCAACATCATTGCTCTATATCCCACCTTGAGGGTTTCTAGCCTCCATACTCAATGATTTTTCCTCATGGAGAAAATCGTTGACTTAGGAACCCAACGAGCTACACAAGTGAGTAATTTCATCTTTTACTTGGAAAAATTTACCTCATAGCTAAGTATAACTTTATAATTGAATTGCAAGCTAATATATTAATTGATTTTTGCATATTACATATCCTATCAGCTATAAATTTGAATTATTTTGGTTGTTTGAAGATTTTATGGCCTTTTCCATCTTGTTGGTGGTCACAAAGGTCATCGAATCTCTGATAGCTTCATCTCTTTCCATACTTTTGAACAAGGAATGTATCTTGGTTGAGGGCATCCTTATCTTGATTCCAGATTCACAACATCCAACAGGCATGGAGCAAAGTCAACAGTTAACTTTTCTCCATGCTCGTTGGATACCCAAATCTGCAATCAAGATAAGATCAAGCCTTGGTTAATGCACCCTCACACCCATTGAAAATATTAATAATAAAATTATATTGGGATGAAGAACAATGATCTGTATTATTTTCGGCACAAAATGAGAGCAGAGATATAATAGAGAAATGTACAAATATATCTCGAATATCCAATAATATAACATAAATGTATCAAAGATGCAACCATAAACACAGAGATACAATAACACACAATTTTCTATTAATGAGCGAAAATGTACAAAGACTGTAAAAATACAGAGTGAAAGACTCACTAGAATGGTGACAGCTTATCTCTGAGAAGAGATGTGATGGCTACTCGCATCCATGAGAAGATGATTTTACAATGAGGCTCCAAAGGAATTTTTATCATAAATAAAATCCAAAGCCCTAACCCCGAAAGATGAAAAGCCAACAGTTTTGCAGACCTCGTTTTGGGTAGTTTGGTGTATCAACATCCCGGGGGCATAACTTTGGCATACAATATTCATTTTGGGAACACGATAACTTGTTGAAAAGGTATCGTCGAGGAGATTCATTTAGGGGGGCTCAATTAGAGCCTTTGACTATCATTGAGAAGTTCTATCTCGAGAAAACATTCACTTATGCCCTCAAAATGGCCCCAGAAGTTAAAAACTGCTAAAAATAGTAAATTACCAAAATTGTCAGAAAATTGTTTTGAGCCAGTTGGAAAAGGTGGGTGGCCACCGATATCCACCTGGATCAAACAACCTCAAGGAAGTCCCAACAAACCATTAAAATTCAATTAAAATAAGTGCGAATAAATCTCCTCAGTTTGTCACCTTAATTAAACCATAACTTCTCTATCCAACCTTGGATTTCCAAACCACTTGTTGTTGAGTATAGATGACACTAAATAATTTCTAATAAGCGGTCAAAACACCTATTCCATCTTTGTCTCATTAGCTTTCATAAGTCGGGAAGCTCAAACTCCCTTACTTATGGAATTTTTTTTAAATTAGTGTTTTCATATCTGAAGGCCTCAAAATTGAAGTATGTCAATTGCGTTGAGTCTATATGACCCAAAAATGTATATTTATCCTCTTCCAACATTCAGAAAAATAATTGACAAATCACCAAAAGTCTGCACAAAAGGAACCATTGTGCTAAAGTATAGAAATCATTATATAACTTATTTGTCTCAATCAAAGTTTCTCTATGCATATTTCATCCCTATCATATGGAAATTTATTTAGGTAATTGACATTGATAAGATATTGATCTAGAAATCAGATTTTAAATTATGAAGGAGGCCTCTAGGTTCCAAATGCGCCATGGGGAAATGCATGGGAAAACTGCACCCAAAAGACTTGTGATGATCATGAATGCATATATTAAGATTATATGAAATTGGAAATAGAAATTATACACATAGTATGAATCATTTCCTTGATTATGCCACTTTACATGACATTATTGCCATGCTTGTCCTCATGTTCCCAATACTGAGATCATGAATGTTATGTTGCAATTTTGTGGGATGACCAGTTAGGATATTTATTCATTATACATAGGATAATGCCACTATTATATTATTTAACTTCTTTTTCATGATAAATTTATTCCATGTGTGTGTGTGTGTGTGATATTTTTATCTTTCCGTATTAGTAGCCTAATACCTGGCTTCTCAAATCATCTTGTGTCATTTTTAAAACGAATATGATATTCATTTTTATTTCACTGCCCTCTATGAAAATGAAGCATGAACATCAACTGACAAAGACATGAAAGAACATTAAACCATAAAATCACATAAGCCAATAATTGATCAAAATGTGCCAATAAGTCGGGAGAAGTTCATGCAGAGGCAAGGTTACAAAAGTAAGATGTAAAGTAAATTCCCAACATGCATAAGTCAAATAGTGAAGTTGTCATCAAGGCATAAGAAATAATTCATCTGTTGTAACTGTTAGAAAAACAGGACCGCAGAGCAATAAAATAAAACAAATGCGGAAATAAAAGATAGAAGATACACAATACAAGAGAGACACAGATTTACGTGGTTCACTTAGTGTGGGCTACGTCCACCAGAGAAATTGCCAGGTCCTTTCTTTATTATTATCCAGCAAAATGAAGGGATACAACCTACAAAAAAACCCGTTGTAACTTCCTCTTCTTTCTCTCACAGTTTCCTCTCTCAGAATACAATACTCACCAACCTACATAGCTGCAATACATTTCCCTCATAAAAGAGGGTTGCCTTCTAGGGAAAAAAACCCTAACATAATCTCTATTGTTAGATCTACGACCTTATAATAAATGGTCCAGATTTACAATGAAATTACAATATACTTTTACAAGGCAATTTTTGCTTCGAGGGCTTCGCCCTTGAACCCCCGCTGGGGGCCTGCTTGCCCCCAGACCCCCCAGCTGGGGGGATAGCCCCCCCGTACCCCGCAGAGGGGGTACCCCCCCTCTGCACTCCACCACGTGGAAGAGTGTACATACTTCTGGGGTGTAAATACTTCATGGGGTATAAACATGGCTGAAAGTAAAAGACCTCTAAATCAGGAAGATAATCAGGCTCCACAACCAACAATCTCCCACTTGGAGACTGATCTCAACAACT
>ML779792.1:566411-585935 GCA_009831015.1 Picea engelmannii
AAGGTCACGACCAAGCCACCACACCAAATTGGTGTATGAGATCCCCTTGTTTGTGGGACAAGGGATCCCCCTCTACCCAACGATTTGACTGGTTACATACCCTACCCTTTGGATTTGAACTTGTGACCTCTTAAAAGGAAACACATGTTCTTAACCATTAGGCCCACTCAGACTATATATATATATATATATATATATATTGGACATTCAATTAGTTTAGTGAACAAAAATCACTTTTTAATTTTTCCAAAAATTTACAACGACAATTATTTAATTCCTGCAAATTTGACATATTAAATTATATTAATATTTTTTGAAAAGAATATTATTAAAAAATCAACACAATTCACTACAAATTGTTTTTAATTACAAGTCAAAATTCATAAAACTCTTATAAGTTTTAAGAAATTTAATTTAAAAATTCCCCATAATTTTTTTTGGTACATGTCAAAATTCACAAAGTTTATATTAGTTTCAAAGTCTTTAATTTTAAAAAATATGTAAAATGTTAAATTGTTATAGCCACATACACTAAAAAGTACTAACCATCTTCATATATCCACTTATTTAAAATTTAATTATTCACATTAAACTCAAAATTAATATACACTATATTATAACACAACCTATAATCCAAATTTCTATTTATTCATCTATCTCAAGAAAAAGGATCTATTAGGAAACCATAAAAAACACTTTTATAAATGCATATGGTCTCAACTCAACTTTGATTTCTATTAGGCAAAAACTTTTCTAAATGTATGATATCTTTTCAAATGTATATCTTATTGGATTCTGACTTGAAATTTTATGTTTATAACTTCAATAAAATGTTTGAAAGAGGGAAAAATATCTTCACTACATAACAGAACGTTTATTATAGGGTCATTTTGTTCCGTGTTAATAAGTATAAGTAAATATTTATATATGTTAATGAAAAAACATTGATACTTAACTTATAACTGACATCAATTTTTTTTTAAATAAGAAAAGTGAAGTTCGATTTTTCATTTCAAAGATAAGCCAGATTTAAAATTCCAAATCCGTCAATAAAAAATACTACTAAATTAAACGACTTCTAAAATCAATGCTACTTACATATAAATTTATATTGAACATGTGGCAACAAGTAACGTCAATCTCATAGTGATGAGAGCGGAAAATACAGAGACGGCGGTTGGTTTCAGATTCTGCGTTAGAAAGAGAAAGGAAATTTCGTAAGACTGTGATGACGTTTGTTCAATATCCTCCGAATACGTGCTAAATTGTTCTTCCGAAGTTCCGCCACTCATGCCGGCACGGCAGCGCTTACCGAATGGATCGCTAAACTGTCAAGTCATACCAGCCCTTAACCGAATAGATCGTTACAGGGCGTTTGAAAATCATAATGGCATATCTTTAGTAGTTTAAAAGTTTTTTTTTTTTTGTTGTTGTTTTTCTGTAATTTTTTTTTTTTTTATTTTACTAGAAATTTGGTGATGAATGGTTGGATCTGTAGATTTGAGTGGTTAAGTTTGTATAATATGAGTGTCTTAGGGGTTTCAGTACGCTGAATTCATTTATTCATTCAGAAATGTAATTTAAACAATAAAAAAATAAAAATTTTGTCTAAATTTACATCGAACCAAAAAACTCAAAAAATAAAACGTTTAACCAAAACCTTACTTAATTATATGTTTGTAGTTGCTTTATCTTAATTAAGTTTTCGTTTTCATTGTTAGAAAAAAAAATCGTTGTATTTCATCAATTATGGAAGTCCACTCTCAACGATTGCAAAACAATTATTTTTAGCAAAAAATTAAAAGCCAAAATGAGATGAAGTGTTCTATAATTTTAAGATATTATATGGTTTTAAGAAATGAATTTTGTTGAATAGTGTAATTTCTTCCTCATTTACTTTTTTGACTAAGTAGATGGATAGGCATCATAAATGCATAGATTAGATAGGTGGATATGCATTTATTAGGTAGGTGAAGGATGGGGAATTCTAGAGAAATATCTACTTTCATGTATTTGGAATTTAGTTTAATGGATAAATGTGAAGAAGAGCTCAAAAGCTCCATTGTTGTATGTGTGCATACTCTATTATGTGAATGTTTGCCTCTGTTCAAACTTGAACATAGTATCAAAGCAGGAGTAAGACTCTTCGAAGATTGGAGAGCAATTTGCAAGCTAGTACAAACAAATTTGAAGCTTGACCAACCCACAATAGGAGGAGGAACCGACAACATAAGGAGGAGTGTTTCAGGGCAATCTAGTGCAAAAATCGAAAGAAAAACTCTTCAAAAATTTGGGTTTTTTAAGGCAGTCGCCCCCTGCCTTAGCACAAAGTGTGGTCAGGCTTATTCGGTCACACTTAGCCAATTCAGAAGGAGTGACCAGGTCGTTTCGGTCACTCTTAGCCAATTCAGAAGGAGTGACCAGGCTCTTTTGGTCGCCTGGTCGCCCCTAGAAGGTGCAGAAAGCGTGATGGGATTCCCGTCCTTACATTGTTTTGTCCGCTCGCACCTAGATTGTGGAGAAAAGGAAACCATGCAAGATTTTTTTTTTGGGGGGGGGGGTTCTATTTTGATAGAGGAAAAGCCATCTTGGTCAAGATTTAAGTCAAAAAGGGGGAGCCGACAATCAACAGCAGATTCATGGCGTCTAGAAACAGTACAACGCTTGTGCGAGGACCAATTTAAACTGGTAAGAATTATGATGTATGGTTCATAAAAATGAAATTTTTTCTCTGGTCTGAAGATTGTTGGGAAGCAATAGTTAATGGGTTCAAGGAACCTGATTCGATGGATCTACAAGCAATGACGAACACACAAAGAAATTCCCTTAGAGAACTTAGGAATAAGGACAACAAAGCCCTGTGGCTCATTCAACAAGGGTTAGAGGAATACATTTTCCCCAAAGTTGCAACAACAAATCATGCCAAATAGGCATGGGATATTCTCAAAATCGCCTATCAAGGCACAAACAAAGTAAAAAATGCAAAGTTGCAGACACTCAAGAAGAATATTGAGACTCTACAGATGAAGGATTTTGTTTCTATGGATCATTTCATGACCCACGTCACGAGCATCGTGAACCATCTGTGCATGCATGGAGAAGACATTCAAGAGAAAAAAGACTTTGAGAAGGTACTTAGTATCCTTACCGATAAGTTTAATATGGTCGTAGTTGCCATAGAAGAGTCAAAAGACATGTTAACACTCACAGTTGAAGAACTCATGGGATCTCTGTTAACCCATAAAAATAGGTTTAGTCGAAATATTGAATCTTTGGAGAACGCATTTCAGTCTGAGGCCTCCATAAGTAGAGGGATAGGTCGAGGGAATAGTAGTAGAGGTAGACAAGGCAAAGGACACTTTCAAGGAGGAGAGAGGTCAACTTTAGAATGTTCAGAACAAAGTCACTCTCAAAACCAAAGGGGGAGAGGTAGAAATTCTAATTAGTGAAGATGGACTGGCAAATCAAGGATCTGGTGCTATTATTGCAAGAAATTTTGGTCATTATGAAAGTGAATGCAGGAAGAAGCAAGCAGATCTGAATAGAGGCATAGAAAATGTTATCAACATTGAAGAAGGAACATCTGAATCAATGTTCTTCTCATGCCAAGTTACAGAAGAAGCAAGCAACAATCATGATCTCTGGTTGCTGGAGAGTGGCTGCAGCAATAATATGATAGGTAACAAAAAAAAAATTCTAGCTTAGATAGCACTGTCACATCTCAAATTAAATTGGGAGATGATTATCAAAAGAAATTTTAAGGAAAGGGTGTAATCGTTGTATTGACCAAGAAAGATGAAAAGAAGGATATTCATGGTGTTCATTATGTACTTGGTCTTAGACATAATATGATGATTGTAGGCCAGATGAATGAAAATGGTTATAGTGTCATTTTTTAAGGTTCCAAGTGTACAATCTTGAACAAACCACCTAGTAAGAAAATCATAGCTACAATACAAATGACCAAAAATATAAGTTTTTCTTTGATATTGAGAAATGTAAATTTTGTCACAGTCATATGCCCAAAATGTATCAAGCTCAGATGAGACTTGGTAGTGACATCTTAGATATGGTTATTTACCATTTAACAATCTCAGTCTTTTACAAAAGAAATCTATGGTCAAAGGTCTGCCCATCATAAATGAACATAAAAACTCCTATGAGAGTTGTATTTTGGCCAAACACCAAAGGGATAGTTTTCCCAGTGCCTCCTATAAAAAACATCTTGAGCTAGTGCATACAGATCTTTGTGGTCCAATGCAAACTCATTCAATAGGAGACAACTTTTATTTTCTAACATTTATTGACGATTTTAGCACGAAAGCTTGGGTTTATTTTCTCAAGCACAAATCAGAGATATTTGAAAAATTCAGAGAATTTAAATATTTAACAGAGAAACAGAGTGACAAATATATCAAAGTACTCATATCAGATCAAAGAGGTGAGTATGACTCCAAAGAATTTATAGCATATTGTAGGCAACATGGGATCAAGAGACAATTTACCACAAGATACACTCCACAATAGAATGGAGTAATTGAAAGGAATAATCAAACAATAATGAATATAGCCAGAAGTATGTTGAAGGCCAAGAATTTGTCAAATGAATACTGGGATGAAGCAGTGGCATGCTCAGTTTATATTTTGAATTTGTCACCAACTAGCAGTTTGAAAAATCAAGTCCCTCAAGAAGCATGGAGTGGTATGAAATCAAGTGTTTCTCATTCTAAAGTTTTTGGTTGTGTGGCTTATACTCATGTTCCTTAATATCTGAGGAGAAAGCTTGATGATAGAAGTGAAAAATGCATATTTGTTGAATATAGTGAATAGTCTAAAGCATACATGTTGTATAATCCTATTACCAAGAAATTGGTAGTAAGCAGAGATGCGAAATTCCAAGAAGATAAATCTTGGAATAACCAAACAAGTGAAATACTTGTAGATCATATTCCTTCTATATAGGAAGATAAGAAGGTGGAAGCTACAGGACAACAAGCTTCTCCACCAAGACTTCCAAGATTGCAAGTACAAGGCCAAGGAGAACAAACATAGCATAGTTCATCTTCTTCTTCTAGCAATGATTCAAATTCCACTATATCAAATTTGAGGAACCAGAAAACAAGAAGCTTGAGAGAAATTTATGAGCATAATGGTGATGTGGAACAACAAGCACACTTTGCTATGTTATCCTATCACCAGTATACTTTGAAGAAACAAACAAAGAAGAAAATGGGTTGTTGCAATGAAAGAATAAATTGAAGCAATTGAAATAAATGACACATGGGATCTTGTGGATATTCCTACAGGTAAAACTAGCATTGGATTTAAATGGGTGTAGAAGAAAAAATTCAATGAGAAATGAAAAGTAGAGAAGCACAAGGCAAGACTTGTAGAAAAAGGGTTTTCTCAACAACCCGGTATTGACTATGGAGAAACATTTGCTCCAGTAACATCTTTGGATACTGTCAGAGAAGTTTTGGCAGTTGCAGCTCAAAACAAATGGCTAGTATGTAAAATGGATGTTACATCAGTGTTTCTAAATGGAATTTTACAAGAAAAAGTTTATGTGGATCAACCACTAGGATCTCATATTAAAGGTAAAGAGAACAAAGTGTACAAATTGAATAAAGCACAATACGGTTTGAAGGAAGCTCCAAGAGCTTGGTACAGTCACATTGATTCCTATTTTCTCAACAATGGGTTCAACATGAGCAGCAATGAACCCACACTTTACACTAAAAGAGATACAAAAATGTAATATTTTGATAGTTTGTATTTATGTTGATGACATGATTTATACAGGAAATTTGTTGTTGAATGAACTCAAAGAGGTCATGCAAAGTGAATTTGAGATGACTGATTTCGGTCTTATGAAATATTTTCTGGGAATTGAAGTTGAGCAATCTGAAAAAGGAATTTTTATTTGTCAGTAAAAATATGCCACATATATTTTGAAAAGGTTCAAAATGAACAAATGCAAGCCAATAGATACACCAATTGCAACATGTACAAAGCTAAGTAAGAAAGATGAAGGAACAACAATTGATTATACCTTGTATAAGAGGCTTGTAGGAAGCCTCATGTACCTTACAACTACTAGACCAGATATTATGTATGCACTGAACTTAATTTCAAGATTTATGGAATATCCCAAAATCTCTCATTGGAAATTTGGAACAAGAATTTTGAGGTATATTGCAGGTACAACAAATTATGGAATTTGGTATTCAAATTTAGAAGATGATTCAATTTTTAGATATACAGATAGTGATTTTTCAGGTAGCGTTGATGATAGGAAAAGTACTTCAGGGTACGCATTTCTGTTGGGTACATTTTTAATTTCACGGGCTTCAAAGAAACAACCCATCATCACAATTTCTTCAACATAAGTAGAGTATGTGGCTGGAACTTCAATAGCTTGTCATACAATATGGTTGAGAAAGATCCTTAGTGATCTTGCACATGAAGAGAAGGAGCCAAATCATATATTTTGTGATCTAACAGTTCAACAATTGCATTATCTAAAAATCATGTGTTTCACCGCAAGAGTAAACACATTGACACTCACTATCATTTCATTTGCGAGCTTGTCAACGATGGTAGCATCATGCTACATTTTTGTGTTTCGAAAGAACAATTTGAAGATATCTTCACCAAACCATTGGGAAGAAATACCTTTGAGTTTTAGAGACAACACTTAGGCATTGTTTGTGTTGATTTTTGTAATGGTCAAAATTAAGGGAGAGTGTTGAATGGTGTAATTTATCCCTCATTTAATTGTTTGACTAAATAGATGGATAGACATTATAAATGCACATATTAGATAGGTGGATAAGCATTTATTAGGTAGATGAAGGATGGAGAATTCTACAAAAATATCTAGTCTCATGTATTTGGAATTTAGTTTAATGGATGAATATAAAGAAGAACTCAAGAGCTCAATTATTATATGTGTGCATACTCTGTTATGTGAATACTTTCATCTGCTTGAACTTAAACAAATTTAAGTATATATGAAAGATTCATTTGCAAGCTTACAATTCCACTTAAAAAAATTTAATATCAAGTCACTTGCAAGAAAAAAAACAAGAAAAAAAACAAAGCCTATTAAGAAAATTAAAATCCAAAATCTTACCCAAACAACACGTCATTATAATTTATCAACAGAGTTTGTAGTACAACTCTTAACAATTGTGATTATTGATATTTCCCTATGAATGTCGAAATGAAAATCTTCCAAGTTTAGTTGCTCTTCATTTTCTTCGAGTTCAAATTCCGTGGACCTTATTTGTTAAATATGTTTAAAAATGAGAAACAAAGGTATTGTACTACGTCAAGTTCCATGAATGCTGGGCTTACATGGTTGAAATTTCAACGAAACACTTTGACATTTCCATTACATGTTTTTAATAGTTTTAACAAAGAATGAAACACTTTGACAATTACATTACTTGTTTTTAATAACAAAGAGTGATGAAAGTTAGAGGAAATTTTAATTCATTAAGGAATAATTTTCCAATCAAATGAAAAAGTGAAAGTAATAATAAAATACATTTGTTTAATATTTCAATGTTATATATAGGTTCCAATCAATGATTAAATTTGAAGGGTTATTTTTAATTTCAAGTTGAAGTGTATATGTTCATTCAAACTTTTCATGATTAAAAGTTGAAAAATAATTGTACTTTAATTCACAAGAGTAAATTAGATACACACTTCAAACAAAATATTCTAATAAAATATTTCTCTTCCAATTATTTAAAATGTTAAAATTTAATGAACAACAAGATAAATAAGTGATCAAATGGGTTTAGCTTGAGCCATTGGGAAGATGATTGTTATTCTCCCACCCAAGTTCAAAATCACAATATAAAACTTTAAACACAATCACAAAATCAATTTTTTTGTGAACACCAATATAAGCCTAAGGATGTAATCTATGTATCCATATGATGCACGACCAATTTATCTATGTATCCTTCTTAACCATGGGAGTCATGTTCATTTTTGATATCATTAAAAAGAAGAAATTGTAGTAGATCATGAGGTCTTTCTTGAAGGGTGATAATTCTATGAACATACTATAAAAGCAATGAGGATACCCTCCTTACGTTATAGGCCTCTGCATCCATTGTTTATTTTTTCAGCTAAGATGTTTATGTTTTGGAGCTTCCCAAGATCCATAGAAACATGGAACTAAATGAAATTAGTCATTAAGATCACCAAGTATGTTAATTTTTATTAAGGATATTGATTGTTCACAGTATCTCTTAAACCATGTGAAAATGCACGAAAGAGTGGGATGTTAGAGCATAATCCTAATGCATAAGTTTGATGGCAAAAAAAATTATGTTACATAATCCCAACGAAGTTCAAAAATGTTATTCCAAACATTAATGCTACAAAGGATGTCTAGATGAAACAGGGGAAAAAAAACTATGAATCATTCTCAAAATAGTTGCAAAATATGATCACATGAATGTCAATATTTAGAGAAACAAAAAGAAGATAACAAATAAAATAATACTATAACAAGTGTTGAAGGATAATATAACAAAGAAAATGGTATTATAATGAGTGTGGGATTTAAAAACATGAAGTATATAAAGTAAATGTGATGCACTTCCTCTATTGAGAAAAAACAACAATACTCATAACGAAGGAATTTACAAAGACAATATGTCTCAGCTTTTTTTTAAGTAAACTTTCATTAAGTGACACATAAAGTGCATGTGACAATTCTATAAATTTCATAGTTTCAATTTTATCTAGTTTCATCCATAATTTGGACTAGAGTTATGTTTCGTCCAGGAGCACCAGAGCACGTACTCAAACAGGATTGGTAGCACACTAAAAACAGGAAAGAAAGCATGAATACTGGCCTGGAAGTTTAACATAGCCGAGTGGAGGCGACAGAAGAGAAGTTTAACATAGCCGGAGTGGAGTTTTTGTTTTTTAAATATTATGCTTAACTTTTGGATTTTTTGTTTTTTTAAATATTATATTTAACTTATTTACAGTTTTCATTCATATTTTTTTTTCGTTTTATGTGGATAGTATCTTTTGGATTTTTTGTTTTTTAAATATTATGTTGAGTTTATTTACAGTTTTCATTTATATTAAGAATATTTTTTTCCTTTACATGTAATACGTGTTAGTGTTACTTTGAAACCTCCTCTTACCCATGCACAATTTTAATAATTTTATATTTATTACCCCATGCACAACTTCAATAATTTTATATTTATTTGTATAGGTGTATATTATTTTTATCGATGCTTTCTCCCTCAATTACAAAATTGTTTGCACGAGAGGATGGGTGTGGAAGTCTCGTCTCCAATCCAATCAACCTAAATTGAATTGTCTCGAATTGTCTCTTCATACAAGCAAGATGACATATATCAATCTTGTGTCCAGGAGAGATCTTGAGAACCGACGTGGCATAGATCAATCTGTACTTTTTCAAAGTAAAGGATTTGTTATGCTTCGTTAATCGATGTTTAGAAAATGTTGTTCGTAGCAACCATATGAATAGAGAGATACCACAACTGTTTCTTTATCTCCTTGTTTTTTTTCAATAGATTATTGTGAGTATCCTAGTCAATGTCTGACCTAAGATTATTTAGGATGATATGTAATACATATTATCAGTAATATGTTGTAATACATATTATCAGTAATATGTTGTACATATTACTAGGATGATGTGTATGGGAGAATTTTTTATAAAAGATTATTTAGAGGGAGATTTCAATGCAACTTTTTGAGTTTTATGGAATTATATGGGTGATCCTATTGTTAAGCAAAACTTTACTAAGTCAATTTCATGGGTTTACGAGAAAAAAGGGCTAAGTAGACCTCTCCACATTGAAATGGTATTTTTAGTTCTTATGCTTCATTATTAATACAACTAAGTATGTTAATGTAAGAAGCAACTATTATAACACTAGACTAGACTATTGAATCCCTATTTATCTTTCTTAGCTAAGAGTTAACCAAAGAAAACTCATAGGATTGAGTATAGCCTACAAATCACCGAGAACATATCAGTTTAATGTCAAATTTGTGTAAAACAAAGAGAGATAAATAAGAAACAGGGAGAATATTCCACCAATTATCGTCTGCACAAAACCCACAACAAACTCTAAGGACTGAGGATGGCCTACAAATCGCCAAGAACATACATGTTTCACATTAAATTGTTAGAAACGTATAAGATAACTAAGCATAGATATTGTAAGCATAAGAATAGTCTATAGATCACAACATCCATCCTTACAAGATTCAAGAAAGACTGTGAATGGAGAAAATAGACCATGACAATACACAACTTGCAAGAGTATAAGAACACATCTAACACTATTTTCTATTCAACATATGAAGAAAGCTTACAAGGCTAATTGAGAACGATTTTCAAGAGTGCGAAGGTCCCTTTTATAGAAAGTCCTATGACTCTTGGCCTTCTACCTACTTGACTCTTAGCTTTCCACCTTCTTGGATATTGACCATCCCGTAATACTTCACCAACCTATTTTACAAATGTTTGTCATCATTCCAAATAAGATGATGAAGATATATTTACAATAAAAATGTTTAAAATTGAAATATTCTCCATCATGTGCAATTTTATCCAAAAGGTTGTCATTTAGTTCTTACAAAACTTAACAATGGATTTGGGCATTAGTTTTTCTCATAAAACACAATAGATAACTTGGACACCATAGGCCTCTTCTTCTCTTTGCCTTAGAACCTTGTGCATTCTTAGAGACCATTCTCTCATTTAATCTTCTTGGATGGAGGTGGCTTGGTATTTCTCCCCTGAACCTTTTTTATTGTAAAACTTCGCCTTTGATGTCATGTTCTAAAATTTGCATATGGTGGTTTGTGTGCCTTGCTTCAAAACTGCATTTTTCCTCTTTCAATTTGAGCTTGCTTCTTTGAAAGAAGTAGTGAAAATTTTCAATATAAAGCCTTGATGCATGATCTCGAATGATTTCCATGTTAATGCATCTTCAAACCAATAAGCTTTCCTTTTACTATAGTTTTAAAACTACACAATTAAACGAAAATCCTGCATTAAACATTCATGGATTCTTTCCATTCTCAAAATATGCACAATGGGGAGTAATGAAACAAGTTTTGTCTTGAATGATTTAAACTATGCAAAAATGTGAGGGATCTAAGAGAACTAAATGTTTTAATAAGTAGATGTTAATGAACTTTTGTGAATCCAACTCTTTTGTAATAAATGTGAATAATAATAGCTCTTTCAATAGATTTCACATTAAACAGTTTCCTCAAACTCTTCATTCAAATTTCTCTCTATTTCACACACAAATGAAAGTTATAACAATACCATTAATTTAATCAATAATCAATATTCAAAGAAATGTCATAAATTTCTATAGTAAATGAAGTTTGCTTCAAAATGTAATCAAGCATTCAAATGACAAAATCGTGAGATTTTTACTATAATGATCATGAGGATTTCAAATAAATTTATTAAGATAACTGTAGATTTCCACTCTCTCTCCTAAGTGTGTCTCATTGTTGCAATTTTCTTAATCCTTTGCATTAATTTGGGAGAAATTGCAAAATGAATAAGACATGATCCATTACATGTATGTGAGTGTGGTTTCACAACTTCATTTCATGGATTTTCATACCAAACAAGCATTGAGAGTGTGGTTTCCACACGACCTTTTGTGAACATCTTGTTGGTTGACCTCTCAACTTGTTTTCGATCACCTCGAATTCAAATTTCCAGGTCGATCACTTCAACCTTCGACTTTCACTACAAAGAATATAGAAACCCAACATTCTCCCACTTTTTGTCTTCTTTGTTGAACCAAGAGTTCCCTGGACTTTTGTTCATAGGCCCAGCGTACCAATTCCCATTTATTCTCTACACCAAGAGAAATTCATAACACTCAAAGACATGGTCAAAGATTCTACTATGTTTTCCAGCATGTCTTTTTTCTCCAACAACACCTTGTTTCTTTCCACCATGTCTCTTACGAAATGGTATTGTACATCAATATGTTTAGTATTGGAATGATAAGTTGGGTTCTTTTCTAGAAATATTGTGCTTTGAATATCTCAATTTATCTTCATATCTCTCTACTCAAACCAAATCCTTGAACACAATCGTTCCAACCATACTAATTCTTTGCTTCCATGAATGGTTGCCATGTATTCAACTTCTGTTGTTGACAAGGCTACAACCGCCTGTCACTTAATCATCCAACTAATTGCTCCACCGAACATCTTGAACACATATCTACTGGTCGACCTTCGTTTGATCCATATCTCTAGCCTAGTTGGCATCGACAAAGCCATGTACATATACTTCATTGTCACCTCTAGGTTTTCCTTGATAACATATAGTGTAATATTTTGTGCCATAGAAATACATGAATACTCTCTTGACAATTGTACAATTCTCCATTATAGGTGTCAACATGTATCTACTTAACACTCCCACTACGTGGGCAATGTCTGGTTGAGTCCATACCATCACATACATTAGACTACCAACAACACTTTCATAGGGAACACATGCCATGTCCCCTATTTCTTCATGTGTCTTTGGACATTGTTCAACAATTAACCTTTCTCTCACGGGAATTGGCACTTTTACAAGTTTGCAATCCTGCATGTTGAAACATTTCAAGATTGTTTCATGTAATGTACCCAATCCAGAACCCTTTGTAATTGTATATATAGGTTGGTGAGTCATTGACACCTGGTTATAGTGTTGCACACATCAAAGAAAGTGTGCAGAGAATTGTTATAAAGACAAGTGCACACATTTTGTGTGTTGCATGCAAGTGCGCACATTGCACTATGTTATGCGCATTTTGGTTAGTGCGCAAGAATGAATGGATGTGTATGAAGGTTGGAGATCATGTGTAATTATGAGGCTAGTGAGCCTAGATGTACATAGGCGAGTGCGCCTATCCATGTAAATATAAGCATGGATATTAATATAATATTGCATCGATGCATGTTGGTTGAATCAGACAAAAAGAGATGGGGGGCCTACTCCACTGAAAAGAGGGAAAAGGGGGTGAATCGTAAGTCTTAGGGAATATTTTAATAATATTTGCAAAAAGTGTAATGTTATGGATATCTTTTTATCCTAAGTTCCCCGAGGGTAGGGAACGGATCACCAAGTCCCTTAAAGCTACTTTTGAAGCTCACAAGTGTCACTTGAAATGCATGCAATATATATTGCTAGACTTCATGTATTTTGGGCGTTATAATGATTGTATTATTATTGATGTTGCATTCTCTCTTCAATAGAAGGGGGTCGAATTGTATGGAAAATATGATTATTAAATTATCTATAGTGAGAAGCTTATAAGGAGTTGTGGGGCTACATTCATAGTTTCACTATCAAAAATTTGGGTTGATAGACCATGAGAAATATCTCTAGGTGATAGTCTGGTTGTTGTGGAGTGGTTTTTAGACCCGTGGGCATACTCTACCGGTGAGATTTTTGTTGAGATTTGTTCCATGGTGCATTGATCATTAGTCGCAGGGATCATAAAATTCTTGTTCAACTTGTTGTTGGTAACCCTGGGAAGGGAAGTGGGGCAGCTGAAGGATTGGTAAGAAGAGAAGGGGCACACTTCCTTGGGTGTGATAGGTGTGTGGGGAATGAGGTACCATGGGATATATGCATCAATGGGCACCTAGGACTGAGTAATTTTGTTGAGTTTCATACCATAGCTTGTTGCTAGGAACCCTTTTTCCCTGGTGGAGTTGAGCCCCAGCTAGGGGGTTACCCATTCTTGAAATTTTAATGAGAAACAACGTCTATGGATGGGAGGAAAATCTGAGTTAAGGCCGTAGTTGGTGACTTTCATTTAATATAAGTGTCCTTTATGTTCTTTTCTTGTTTATTGTGTGCATATTTGACTATGTTTGAAATGGGTTAAATCATGTATGTGTTGCATATAAGTATTTGTTGTTATTTGGTTTAATATCGCTTGAACATGTAAATATGGTGTTTTTGGATTTTAACTGTAGTTGTACATGAGTATGTTAGTTGATGGTAACTTTTCTTGTTAAGTTTAACCTTATGATTTTGGTTATGATTTATCAAGAAGATGATTGAGTGACCTGTTGCGTAGGATTGAAATTGGTATGCTTCAAGAAGCTGGAACTCGTGTGTCTGTGTAGGTAAGGAATTAAGACACATGCACATTAATAATAGAAGAGGCACATGTCTCCTAGGTGGTTGTGTGCACAGTTGTACTATGTGACCAATATGTTGGTGTGCACAATTATTGAACTAATTCCACTGCTTAAGGTTGTGTTAACAAGAGTATGTTGATTTGTCTATTATAAGTTGTGTGGCGTGACTCAAGATTAGCCTAAGCGCGTTACCTTGAAGAGATATTGTGCGGACTTGTGTGTAGAGTAGAACATGCACTGTGAAATGTTAGAGTAGCATGGCCTAGTAATATGTTGGGGTTGTTACAGTTGGTTGATTTAGAGCTACATAAGTTGAGTTGGTGTGACATGGCCTAACCCGGGGTGGATGGGGATGCTACAAATTGGTATCAGAGCATGTGTAAGGTGGTAACATGACTCAATGGGAGATTGGGTATGTTACAAACTCATATCAGATCTATTAATTCAATAGTACTAGACTTGTATGGGCCAGAGATTAGCATCAATAGATGTGTGTGCTAAGAGTTGGTACCATGCCATGCAGAGTTTTGTTTGTACAAAAAACCATTGGTGCACGGTAAAGGGTTGTGATGTGTGTTGGGGTCTAAAGTTGTCTAAAAACAGCCTTAGTTTAACATTAATTTATCAACCCAAGGATTCGTCTTTTATCTCAAAAATATTAGCAAAGTCTATGCAGATAGCTCGTAGAGGATAAAATCGTGTAGTTAAAGAAAATCTGAGTTTATCAACAATCAAGTTCCTCAAACATTCATTAAAGATTCTAGGAATTGAAATCTAATGCTATGCAATGGAAATGAACTAATCAATCTATTGAATTCATTTTAACTAAAAGCAGTAATTGAATCTAAATAAAGACTTGCAGAATTGACTATTACTATGAATTAAATTACTGGAAAGGAAAAGGTGAATTACTCTATCTATGGAAAGAAACAACGACTGTAATCTAATCGAATGAGATAGCAATTGTACTTCTATTGAAAGGAACAACAACTATATCTTAACGGAAAGGAACAACAAATGTAAACTAATTGAAAAGAACAACAATTGCGAATCTAAGTAAAAGGAACGACGCATATGAAATTATGAGGAACTGTCATGCATCAAATCACATTAATAGAAACTAGAACAACAATCATCTAATGCTTAAGGAAATATCTTTCTCTTTCAAATGATATAAAATCATCAACACACTTATGCATTCATTTAACTACTGTAAAAGAGAATTGAATTACAAAACAGGAATTGAATTGATACAATTACAAGTCAAACATTAGCTCCTTCAGACTGGGCCCTCGGTCCTTAGAAGCACTGCTATTCGAAACTCGGTATGTAAAAATGGTAAAACCGTTCAAAGCTTTTATTGATTTCATAGCTGGTACAACATTTACAAAAAACTACTAATGCGCAAAAATTCTAAGTTCTGAGTTCTTGGGTGCAATTATTCTATATCCCTTCCAGGATCTATTACCCCTTATATATTACAATAATCTGGGTAAATTAAGCTATCCTGAGGATCGAGAGATCCTCTGGATTGATTTACTATTATAAAGTTATAATATAAGAAACTCAATCATATTCAAAACTGCCTTGCGCCATATAATCCTCAACCTCCAATAGCTTGCACATCTTCAATATTTCCTTTTCTATCTTGAGTTTGACAATATTTAACCAATCCTATAACAAATCACACAATTCCAGTCATATTTTAGGATCTATGTAATCTAATTTCAACAATAACACTAAAGGGTATATTATTCATTTTCTATTCTATTTGCTCCTAATTAACCGAAAAATCAATCAAGATGATATCATGAAATGTGGGAAAAAGGAAGATATTTATACCTTTTTTCGTAACCTAACATACCCCCTACCTTACCTTCTTGCATGTCCTCATGAAAGATGAGATCTTACATGTAAAGAGGTAATGTTGTAAGGTGGAAAGGTTGGCTCACCAGGTCTCCCGAATCCATTGCTTCTTTTGAGTTCTCCAAAAGCAGCATCCTCCCTTTTCTTGTTAATTTGATAATATTTTTGGTAACTTTCTGGAGGAAACCAGATGATAGGGGGATTATATCTGCACCCAATCCAAGAAGGTCCTTCCTCTTGGAGCAGTCTAGAATACCTTTCTATTCTGAAGGTGGCTGCAAAGAAATTCATGTACCCAAAGGGTTCCCTACTCTTTACTTCATTGGAGGATGCATCCCATCTCATTTTAGAAGCAGTAGGAGCTTCTTCCTTAAGTTCTCTAAAACGTGTGATAGTTGAACGTATAACCTGTAGATGGATAGGGGCTAAGGAATCTATGACCCCCCCTCTTTTCATAAAGGTTTTATGTCACATAATGGCTAGAAAGGACTTTGGAGGCTCTCCTCTGACCCAAAGATCTAGCCCAGTTTCCCTCTTTAGGAAGGTTTTGTGAGCTTTACCCCATCTGAATTGGTTCTAAATAAATGACAGAAATTCCTGAAACTGTATGTCACCTATGAATGGACCAGGGTTATCTCTCCTTTCTTCTTCCAAAATGAAATTATGAAAGTATAACTCACACAGAAGGTATTGTACCTTTTCGTCCTGCTCTCTGAAACATGAAATAAACTCAGGTACAGTGGCAAATGAAATGGGTTTACCTAGTCTGATGGCCATCACTCTCAATAACAGATATCGTTCCAGCAAGAATAAAGTATAATTGGTGGCAGGGGCTCTGCAATTGATAGCATCAGAGTAGACATCACAAATTTCTTTGATTTTCTCCAAAGCTTTTTCCAATTGGGTTTGTACCTTCTTTACCTTCCCTTAGCCTCTGGTGAGCTTAGCATAGGTCTCACTCTTTGTTGTTGTCATGTCCCTCAGTTGTTTAACAATATTTTGATGTTCATCCCTAGTGACCATCTCATCTTGGTGTTCAGCCAATGCTCGTTGGGCTTGCCCCAGCTCTACCTTTAGCTTATCAATGGTGACACCCTGTGCTTGAGATTGGGATGCTTGGTATTCTTCCATAGAGCCCATCTCCTCCCTGGATTGAGTTAATGCTTTTTGGGCTTGTGTAAGCTCTTCTTCTAGTCTTTCCACAATAGCACTCTATTTCTGGGACTGGAGTGCCCGATGATCTGCCATAGTCAGTAATTCATTTCTATTTTGAATCAGGGTTTGTTGAGACTGCATCAATTCTTCCTCCAATCTCCTGATGGTAGCATTCTTCTCAAGGAATTGAGTTGTTTCCTCTAAGACTGGGGTATCTATCTACACCTCAGCATCAATTGTTTCTGTAGCTATCATTATTTCCTGTGTTTCTAAGGGAATTAATTCCTCATTTTGAGCTACTTCCTCTTCTACTACTATTTCTTCAGGGTTTGTATGTATCCCTACAAAATTTGTAGTGACTGTGCTTTTAGGAAGAAGGTTTCTTCCTTGCACTCTCGCCCTTTTGTCTTTCTTTCTTCTATGGGCCTTATCTTCTTATTCTAGATGCTTCCTCAATTCTTTAATAATTTCCTTGAGTTTACCCACCTTCTTCTTTAATACTTTAGCCTTCTTAGCCTTTTTCTTCAACAATTTGTTTTCTTTTTTTAACTTTCTAATTTTCTTATGGCTCTTGGTTGATTTATGTATATGAGAGGTCTCAAGGTCTTATTCATTCTAGACAGCAGATGGTTGTTCCTATGTTCCTTCCAAATGTTCTGTCTGTCCAAGAGGGATTCTCATTTCAAAATGAGGTTCTTCCTATGTTGTGTTCTATGGGAAAGACATTTCAATATCAGGAAAATCTTCAGCCGGTTTGGAAGAGGAGGTTTGTTTTGGGCATTTTTCTGGATTATTTGTGCCTCTGTCAATTGAGGTTCCTAAGCTCCACAAAATCTGAGCTATTTCTACCTCATAGCTCTTTAAAAATTGTTCTGTCAGATGCTTTGATGATGGTTGGGTGTCTTCCTGATCATTCCTTTGTGAGGTATGTTCTGCTTGCCCAATTTCTTGAACATTTTCCTGTAGAGACTATTCTATAAAATTCTGAAGTTCTTCAGGTTGTTTTGTTGTATCCTGAATTGCTTCAGTTGTTTCCTGAATTCATCTGCTTCTCCTCCTTGTCTTAATTATGGCTTTAGGGGAAACCGTTGCTCTCTTCCTTTTTTTTGTTAATGCATGCGTTTGTGAGGTCTGGGCCTCTGTGTTTTGGGTAGGTTCTACCTCAGCTTCGGTCTGTAGAGATGGAATTTCAATTTGGGCAGTAGTCTCCTCTGCCTGTCTATCTTCAATTTCTTGTGGTGGGTCTTCGTGGCATAATCAAGATGCTCTATTTGTGGAGGTCTGTTGGCCTCAATCAGAGTATCCCATGTCAATTGAGTTTGACTTAGTGCTTTATTTGTTATCAGTTTAACTAATCTGTGGTGGTTGATAACAGTAACAAGATCCTTGGACTTTTGGGTTCTTAAGGCAACCTCATGTAATATGGCATTTAGAAAGAAAGGTAGATTAAGTATTAAATGTTGTTTTAAGGCTGCCAACAATTTGAGGTGGCCAGGTCAAATTACGTTGTATTGTTCATCACAGGCGATGTACCATTGAATTACCCCTGCCAGTTCCTTCCATGGTTCCCTGAGGGTACTAGGATTAAGTCTCTTTCCCTTCTTATCCAATTCTTCCCCAAGGTCTGTGAAATTTTCCACAGCTTCCTTCAGCGTTGTGTATCTTCATGTCCACTAAATGCCCATGTTAGGGAGGCATGTGACCTCTGCTAAGATTTTCGGGGTGACTAATATTCGTATGCCTCACACCATAGAGATTTATCCTTGCATATTCTGAAAGAATTCAAGTGTGACATTCGTGTCATATCCCTGCAAATAGTTGAAGTACTTCGTCCATCCCAGGTGGTCTAGGATTTCTCTTGCTTGCTCTGTAACCTGTAGTAAAGTTGGCTCCCTGCGCACACTTATTCCACCCATTTTTGTGAGAAAATGCGAATGACTATCATTCCTGGTAGCAAACTTGGTTAGACCATCTTAGAGGAATTTTTTTTATCGAAAATAGCAAATATCAGAGAACAACAAGTGTTTACAAATGTGGGTATTTATTACAATAATTACTCTCTTATCGGAAAGCGTGTCGAGCATCCACTCCCCTCATTAATGTAGAGGTCGACCTCGACCATCAGCATAGGGGAAAGTAATGAGTATAGGTATTTCCGGTGAGGGATAATGATTTCACTGCCGCCGCCAATGGGGATCAATCATTAATTTTCAAACAACACATTTTAACGGTAATCATTAAACATTAGTCCTCTTTTGTGGAAAAAATTGAATTTAATATACCTATAATCAAAATGTAACA
>ML779792.1:606992-636029 GCA_009831015.1 Picea engelmannii
TGTCCGGCTCGTGCAGCTTCATAGCATAATTTATTCTACCTCTGTCATTCGCACTCAAATCTTATCAGTGATAACGATCCGTGCATCCCTACTCCTTATAAGAGTAGTTGCCATTTTAACAGAGGGGTTATAGAAGTTTCCAATATTATAGTTTCATTCTGCAGTTCTTCTCCTTAAAGAGAAACGCAGATAACAATATCTTCTAACGCGGCCCGTGCCTGAGCCCAAGCAGGCCAAGTGTTGTAACCATGCTCTGATACCACTTTGTAACACACCCACTATCGTAAATTAAAAATTTTGAGTTTAATCTCCCCTTTAACAAGTAACATCTCCAGATGCCTGCATTAGCGAAGTGCCAACCCCTGGTTCAATATTGGGATTCGGGGTTTCTAATGTCAAAATTCATCCACCCCCATAACTCGCGATCCTCCGAATTCCGATGCGCTCCTTACGCATTAGCTTCCTAGGCCAAGCCTGTGATTCACTACCTTTACGACCGTGGTCTTACCTTCTTTTGGGGATACTCCTATCGGAGTTTCAGGATTTCCGATGTCGTAATTCACGAGTCCTCAGAACTCGCGACTCTCCGATCCCCGATATGCCCCTAACGCATTAGCCCTCCAGGCTATACAATAGCCCATGTGACCATTTACCATAGGAACACCGCCGTATAACCTCCCATCGGGATTTCGGAATTTGTGATGACACAAAACACATGTCCACTGGAATTGCGATTTCTCGATTCGCGACGCGCCTTTCTGATCACGCTAGCCCCACTAGTTTAGTCCCTGGTCCACATGACCAACTCCGTGACCACTACCTCCTCCCCGTCGGGGCTACAGGGTTTCCCATGTCACAAGACCCATGTCCACGGGACCCGTAGTATCCTGATTCCCGATTCTCTCTGGGTGCTTGACACGCGTCCCTCAAATGATGGACGGTCCTGATTGTATCGGATAATCGTGTATCGCGATTTCCTGGTGCACAAATCTCTTGTCTCCGGGAACCCCGATTCCCGATCTCCGACTCTTCGGGATCCCTTGCCACGTGTCCCTGCTGTTTGGATGGTGTTGATCCCATCGGGAAATCGCGGATCGCGATTTCCTGTTGTGAGTGTTCCATGTCCTTGGAAACTCCAAATTTCCGAGGCGTCAAACTCCGATAGCGCCTTGATCTCCGACACCTGTCCCTCAGATGGACGACTCAGATCTTATCGGTAAATCGTGGATCGCGACTTCCTATTGCAATGGTTCTATACTCCTAAATTCTCCGATGGGAGAAATCTCGACGACTCCCCAGAACGTTGACATGTGTCCGACCGAGATCAACGGTTAGGATCTGTTCTCGGGATTTCAAGAACCACAAGGCCTCGATTCTCAGACTCGACAAAACCCCGATGACCCTGTTGTCCCGATGACTTTTCTGGGATGTCGACACGTGTCCTTCCGAGATCAATAGCTAGGACTCTTCCTCTACACACTAGAGTTTAACTCCGGCGCTTCTTCTCGAGATCTGACGATTGTCGGGACTATGATATAAGATCCGACGGTTCAGGTCATTTCTCCTGCACGCTCTCCTTCCAGAAGTTATACTCCGTGAAATTCCTCCCGATCCAATGGCTTACAGGATTTCTGCTCCAGATCTGATGGCTCAGATCTCTTCCTCGCATGCCTACCCCTGCGCTTAACCCCTGCGCAGCTTCTCCAGACCCAACGGCTAATGGGTAATTGGACCGAGATCTAACGGTCGATATTCGTTCTTTTGGGTCTTTGGAGTTTCCGCTCTCAATTTCTCGTTTCTCACAATGGTAGAGGACGAAGGGGGAAAGGTAGGTAACGCCTTTGTTACTTCCGTCAATCTAATGGTCGTGAATGACTATGGATCCTCCGACGAGATCTCATTCGTCGACTTATTACATCTCATAACACTACTATCTTGGAACCTTAATAGGATCGTTCCTCCTCGTACAGGGTTAATAAGGCTTGTGCATTCGAGTCCTTGTTCTGGGTTCTTAGTGAACCTTTCCAAGGAGAAAATCTCTGTGAAGAGATCCCTACCGGGGCATTCCCGGAAGCGGATAAAGGGAGACAGCTTCCCGAGAATGGTTGGGCATGATTAGATTCATTTATCAGCGTAAGTCAAGCACGGTTTCCTCGGTGTTAATCATATATCGTCCCATTCATATCAAGCACTACGCGGACATTCTCATGCTGAAAACATTTACAAATTCATGGTTCTATGAGCTAACCTCTACTCCATATTAACAATTATTGTACAGACAATTCCTTCACAGGAAACATTTACAATTCCACAAGTCCATGAGCATATGTGACAGCATATAAATTTCAAAATGCAATATGAGCAAAACACTTATCAGAAATACTTCAGCAATGGAAGCGACTGCTGAGAGGGGTGCTCGTTTCCACCCAACCGTAGGCGTAGTAACTCCTACTGGATTTACCACTAGCCACCCCCGAGCTGAGACCACGATGCCCTGAGACCTGCGTCTCACTGTCTGCCAGTGCCCAGGAGCGAAGGTTGCAATCCTCCCTCTCTGTGATCACTCACTCTGCATAAAAATTGCCCGAGTTCCCCTCGCGTCTGCCCCCCTTTCAAATCATTTCAGCCATACGCCTTATCCTCTCCCGAGGTTGCGTGTGGCATGATTTCCCTCGCACTGATCAGGCCTGACGTCCCTACGGATGGGCAGTTCACCATCCCATCCCTCATCAAGATGTCTGCCTACCAGTCTGCGAGCCATTAATTTCAGGGCTAGCGAGCCGCTTTTGGTTCTCCGGGCTAGTGGAGTCCAAATACAATATTTAATTCTCAGTGGAAGTTAACGCCACCTTTTCAGGTGCCTTCCATTGCCATCGTGGTCTCTTTTCTGCACATCCCCTCCCAACAGTCCTGTAATATAAATTCATAATGTTATTTACATTTATCGACCTTCTTCATAAGGTCCCTTCATAGCATACATTCACATTTTCATCATGCTTTAGCATGGTAATTCCTGTATTAGGATTAATTACAAATTTGGTGGAAACAGGGTGTTACAGAAAAAAATGTTTTCAAGGATACATAAGACGAATAAATTAAATATGTTCATTTAAAATGATAGCCTCGTTATTGAGTGAAGGAAATCTAGAGACACCCAGAAGCTTGGTGTTTAAGGTAAAATTCCATACCACAGGTAGAGCCATTGCTGCCAACAGGCGTCCATAGCCTTGACAGGGTTGCCTTTTAACCCTTAGATGAGCCTGTATCCTTGATAAATATTTGAATCGTCTTTTCCAAAAATACCACTATCCTGGTTTGGTAGCCAGATGGTGATAATGCCACTCACTAGATTGTAACTTAAGTGAACAAGCCGGCTCGTGATGAGACCCCTTGTCCTTTGACGAGAAAATGTCAAAGGCCATTGCCCTAGTTTGGTAGCCCTAATGGGAATGTCACTTATGTTATTATCCTATGATCGTGGTAGGTTGGCTCGTGATGAGACCCCCTATTCTTTGTGGAAAAAAAAATTATTACTTATTTTTTGTAAAATATTTGAATCGTCTTTTTCTCGAAAAAAGACCATTATCCTAGTTTGGTATCTAGATGATGATAATGCCACTCACTAGAGTGTAACTTAAGTGAACAAGCCATGTCGTGATGAGACCTTTTGTCCTTTGACAAAAGATAATGTCAAAGGCCATTTCCCTGGTGTGGTAGCCATAGTGGGAATGTCACTTAGGTTAGTATCCTATGATCGTGGTAGGTTGGCTCGTGATGAGACCCCTTACTCTTTGTGGGGAAAAAAAGATTTATTTCTCATGTTTATTTTTTTAGAGGTGTATTAAGGGAGGCTCATCTACTCCTTAAGAGTAAGGGATGGCGTAAAGAAGTGCAAGGTTGTCAAGTAAAAGTGTGCCTAAGACTCCTTATTATAATATGAAGGTAAGATATCATTCAAGTGTATTTGTATGTATAAGGAAAAAGAAACGAACTATGGTGGTTAGAGGTTATGAACAAGGTTTAAGATATTTCGAAGAAATTAATCCAAAAAACAATTTGATAAGGTATGAGAGATAGTCCACAAAATAATGATAGATCATTGTGATGATAATTAGAAATAATGCTGGTGAAATTCGTACCCCAAAGGAATGGCTTGATGTTTTATCAGCAATGTAGGGAAGGAATGGTGAAATGAACAGCAGGTGTGCAAAAGGAACAACAAGTGTTCAAAAGGAACAATGGGCGCGCAAAAGGAACAATGGGCACGCAAAAGGAACAACATGAATGCAAAAGGAACAACACGTGTTCAAACGAACAACATGCGTGCAAAAGGAACAAGAAGTGTTCAAAAGGAACAATAGGTGTTCAAAAGGAACAGTAGGCGCATGGAAGGAACAACAAGCATTCAAAGAAACAACGAGCGTGCAAAAGGAACAACAGTCATGCAAAAGGAACAACAAACGTTCAAAAGGAACAACATGTGTTCAAAAGGAACAACAGGCACGTGAAAGGAACAACAAGTGTTCAATATTTGCCCGTTTACTGTTGTAAAGAAAAAAATGGTGGATTTTCCATGGAAGACAAGGTCTTTGTGACAAGATAAAGCAAGAGTGAGGAACAAAAAACAAGTGTTGGTTGTGTTCATTATGATTTTCTCAAGTGGCTTTCATAATAATAAACAAAAAGGAAACTAATAACATGATAAGTTCTATGAGAAAGATATATACAATATGTACAGTGTCAACAAAATTCATCATTTATGGAGTTAGGGTGGTTGGGTTACCTTCCCATCCAGCCAAATAAATGGTAGGGTCTTTACTTACTTCCTAGTAGAAGGATTCTTTTGAAGGCGGATGATGGTAAAGTCTTAGTCGGTGTCCATTGACCCGAAATGGAGATTTGGACTCGTCGATGGTGCTTAACGTGACTGTTCCATTATCATGGAATTCATTGATTTCGTATGGTCCCAACCACTGTGTCTATAATTTTCCCAAAAAATCCTGAAATTTGGAATCATAGAGGAGCACCCAATCACCTTTTTTAAATGATTTTTTCTTGATATGCTTGTTGTGGCAGGTCGTTCTCTGTTGCTAAATAACAGTTGTGCGCTCTACAACAGATAGGCGTGCTTCATCCAATTCGTTGAGTTGTTGACGACATTGTTTATGTGCTTCTGTAAGATCCAGACCGATTTCCTGGGCCATCCTTAGAGTCTTGATCTCAAACTCAATTGGGAAGATGGGTTCTTTGCCATAGACTAAGTGATAGGGAGAGTAGCTAGTGTTGTTACGCCATGTTGTGCAGTAAGCCCATAAGGTATTTGGGAGCTCAATAGCCCAATTATGTCTGTTTGTTGAGACAATCTATGTTAGGATTACCTCTAGGACTTTATTGGTGCTTTCTACTTGCCCATTTGCTTGTGGGTGGTATGAAGTAATTCTGTGTTTAATATGATAATTATCCAGGGTGGTGGTGATTCTATGAGCTATAAATTGTGACCCCCCATCAGTAATTACCTCTCTTGGTAGTCCATAGCGTACGAATAATTTGAAAAGAAATTTGATGACTACTTCTTCTGTTTCATTTGGTAAGGCTTCTTCCTCTACCCATTTAGTCATGTAGTCCATTGCAACTAGAATATAGGCCTTCTGATTTGAATTTGGATTGAAGGGGCCAACGAAGTCTAGTGCCCATCTATCAAATGGTTCTGCAACTACTTGTGCTTTCAATGACATTTCATTAGCCTGACCTGATTTTCCCATCTGTTGACAACTATCACAGGTATGGACATATTTCTTCACGTCTCTGAATATTGAGGGCCAATAATAGCCCATTTGCAAAATTTTGTGTCCAGTCCTGCAGTCTGCAAAATGCCCACCACAGGGCTCATCATGTCCGGCCTTTAGTATGTCGTATATTTTGTCATCTCGTACGCATCTGCGAATCTAGAGATCAGCTCCTGTGTGGAAGAGATATATGTTGATCCAGGTGAATCGTGCGCTACGCTGGACAATCAGTTTTCTTTCCCTTGATGATAGATGTGTCGGTAATCTTCCCGCCACCAGATAATTTTCCACATCAACATACCAAGGTGTCTTTGTAGTAACGACAAACAGATGCTCGTCTGGAAATTGATTTTCCACTGTTAAGGAGTCGTATGTTTTGGGTATGCGGGATAGGAAGTCTGCGACAAGATTTTCTCTCCCGGGTCGATATTTGATGGTGATGTCAAATTCCTGCAATAGTAATAACCATCGAGTGACCCATCCATTAGTGATCGGTTTATTAGCTAGATATCTGATAGCATAATGATTAGTATATAGAATAACTGGATAGCCTGTTATATAATGATGAAATTTATTGATGGCATGTATAACAGCTAAAAAATCTTTTTATGTTACTGTATAATTAAGTTCAGTTGGAGTAAGAATATTGGTAATAAAATAAATGGTGTAGGGTTTATTGTCTTCTTCCTGTATGAGGACATCGCCTATGGAAATATCTGATGCATCGGGGGAGATGTGAAATGGTATTTTCCAATTTGGTCCCATCAACATCGGTGTTGTCGAGATCAGCTTCTTGAGTCCTCAAAATTCCACATCAAACTTGTCAGAACACTGAAACTCTACATTACTAGTCAAAGCATGTAAAGGTGCAGCGGTTCTTGCAAAATTTTCCATAAATCTACAATAGTATCCTGAAGCGCCAAGGAAACTGCGTACCTCAGTTTGTGTGTGTGGTGTAGGTAGATTAAGGATTATCTCTATTTTTGCTGGATCTACTCTAATTCCATCTGCAAAAATATAATGCCCTAGTACCACACCTTCCATCATCATCATGTGACATTTTTCGTGGCTTAAACATAACCTGGTTGCAATGCATCATTCTAGTACCTTCTCCAGATTATTCAGTGCTTGATCGAAGTCATCACCATAAGGAGTGAAATCATCCATGTAGACTTCAAGTCCTTCACTGATCAGATCGTTGAATATGCTCAGAATGGCCCTTTTAAAAGTGGTTGGAGCGTTACAAAGTCCAAAGGGCAATACTCTGTATGTAAAGGTGCCCCAGGGGCATGTGAATGTAGTTTTATCTTGATCTTCTGGGGCATTTGAATTTAATTGTACCCAATAAAACCGTCTAGAAAAGAAAAGAATTTATTCCTTGCCAAAGTATCCAGGACCTGATCGATGAAAGGGAAAGGGAAGTGGTATTTTTTAGTGGCTTTGTTAAGTTCCCTGTAGTCAACACAGATTCGCCATTTTCCATTTTTTTTGGGGACAATCACTAATGGGGAAACCCACCGACTATCTGAGATGGGATATATAAAATCTACGTCCAACAACTTTTGTAATTCTTCTTTAACAATATCCCTGAGATGGGGATTTAGTCTCCTCTGCGACTGTCGGATAGGTCGAGCATATCTTTCAATGTAAATGTGGTGTGTGCAGAGTTGCAGATCAATACCTTTCATATCAGAATATTCCCATGCAAAAGATTGCTGGTATTTGGAGAGGACTTGAATTAGATTTTGTTTATGTTGTTCATCTAAATTGGCATTGATGTTTAGAGACCTCCCTGGTGCAATCTCGACGGATTCTCTATTATGAACAACTGTAGTTGGAATTTGTTGTTCCATTAAATCTTCTAGCAGGTCTCCCTGTGCTTCACAGTCTAGAACATCTTGGAGAATATGGCAGGTTGGGTTGCTCACGCTGGCTGGGCTATTAATAAACCCACTGATTACGTCATCCTCTAGCTAGTTTTCAAGTCTGAGGGCTTCTTCCAGCGTAAGAGGGGCTCGTAAATCCTTCTCTGGGTATCGTGGTGGTGGGAATTATAGATATACGAAAGTTGGGCTTGGCCTGGCAGGAGCGTATAAGATGAGATTCTTTGTGATACCCCCTCTAGCGATTGTCATATTACCCATTCGGCATCCTATGTATGCATCTGATGTTGCGAGCCATGGTCTGCCCAATATCAATGGATTCCATTCAATTCCACTTCTTGGGTTGATGATGAGGAAATCCGTCAGATATTCCCAAGAGTCGACGGAGATGGCTATATAATGTAATGTGCCAACTGGTCGAACCACTGATCGATCTGCCAACTACAACATAATTGTGGTGGGTTCGAAGGAGTCAAAACCCAGGGTATTGCAAGTTTCCATAGTCAAGATGTTGATGGTTTCTCCCAAATCAAATAGCATATTTGGAAAAGAACAACCCTGGATATGAACTATTACTATGGGATTCCCCGGATCTGCATATTTGACTGGTTCTTGTCTACCTAAAATTAGATCAGATAAGGCTCCTACCATGCCGACTGTTGATGATGGATCTTTAATTTTTCTGACGGGATTTCTCCCACATAGCTCCCTGATCGTCTTTGCCTAAATTGGGATGTCTTGAAGAGCTTGCTTGAGTGGAATCTTGATGTATAAATTCTTGAGTTCCCCTACAATATTGAAGTTGGGATATACAACCAGTTATTCTATCATCAATCTTTTGGGGAATAGAGGGGAGGGAGTTGCATCCTTATCAGGATCTTGTGATTCGACTGTGCTCCCCCCTGCTCGATTTCTTCCGTTATTACCACAGTCGAGGGTATTATTGCTGGGTTTTTTTCATTCTCCTTCCCTTGAGAAACGTTATTTTCTTCAGGAGAGATTATGCGCCCCGATCTCAACCGTAGTTTGTGGCACCCTACCAAGTTGGTTTCTCCTTCCCCATTCTCCATAATCTGGACGAGCTGAGTCAATCTGTTATTTGGATTTGGGTGAGGTTGGGTTGGTAATTGAGGGAAAAATTTTGATTGCGGGTTCTAGGACAGTTGGAGTGGTGCTTGCAACGTGGGTTGGGTTTGAGGGGCCATCCCCATGGGTTGGTTGTTTATCCCCATGGGGCGCTGCCAATTCTAATTCCAATTTGGGTTTTGGGTAGTCGTGTTGGGCCACTGTGAAGGGTAGATGTTGTTATTTGAGTTTTTCCAGGATGAGGTGGGATATTGTGAGTTAGGCCAGGTGGAATTTGCAGTTGGTTGATTCTGCTAGGTAGTTTGCAGCGGGTTGGTTTTTCCAAGTGGGATTTGCAGGTGGGTATTGTTGGGGCTGCCAGTTCTAATTGGTAAATGGCTGGACCTGCCATGCATTACCAGGAGCTTGCTGCTAATTATATTGTCCCGAGAAGAAAGAGGAGGGGTCTTGTAGTGTATTTGAAGGTCAGTTATGCCATTGAAGACGTTGAGCCATTAGATATAATGGTTTTGTCTCCTCTTATGCTTCTCTAAAAACAAATTTCAATCCATGGAGTGATGGGCATTGCTCTGTGTTGTGATTCTTGGTGCAGATGGCGCAGACCCGAACCACATCCAAATGGCAATCCCTTGGACCATGTTTTTTTCTGCATCTGTGGCAAAATATGGCCAAAGTTTGTTCTGCTTTTGCTTGCTTTTGTTTGGCCTATAATACATATAATTGTGTAGTTAGAGTGCTCAAAATATTTGTTTTGAAATTTTCCAAGAGATTACCAATTTCAGCTCACGTGACACCCCCTCTTGTAGTATTGTTACTCCTGGTGAGGGAAGTTCGCATTCCTGATCTGGTTTGTGTGCTTCCTCGTGAGCACCCGATACACAATTGAATGATGTTATCATAAGTTTCTTGATAAATGTCACCCTTTCCCATTAGATTCAATGTTTCTACCCATTCATCTTTCATACCCTTAATCAAAGTTGCCTTAAGCACTTCACCTAGTAATGTACCATAGGGTGATCTTTGTAAATTATACTGAAATCTCTCAACATACTCTTCTAATGATTCATTTTCTTTTTCATTCATTTGAAAGATTTCATCTTTTAAGTCTCTGGTTCTACAATAATCTTGATATTTTGTCAAAAAGGCCTATTTCATATCATCCCATGAGTTTATAGTTCTGCCCCCTAATCCCATAAACCAGCGTAGAGCTTCTCCTTTCAAAGTGGAGGGGAACAATTTTAATTTTTGGGGTTTAGAGGTGTAATCATACCCTCTACATAGGACATCAAATTCAAATTAGAATGTGTCTAGGTCTTCTGAGATTAATCCATGAAAGGTTGGCAGGTTTTGTAGGGGAATTCCCTTCATGGGGGCATTGGCATTTGGATCAACTATCAGATATTCCAATGTGGAAGTCTGGGGACATTGTTGATTTTGTTGTGCCATTTGATCGAAAATATGCCAGAAATATTCAGGTATTTCTTGATCCAGATATTTTATTTGAATTGGTTGGTTATCTGATCCTCTAGGGGATTTGATTGCACTCTCTCTATCTGGGATTTCAGGTATGCCTTCTTCTTCCACAGGAGATTTAGGATCAAGCGGTGGGTCTGCCTTAGCTACCCCGCTAGTTTCTCCTTCGCCTTCCTCTAGATTAAAAGAGTTTCCCTCTTATAAAGGGTTGAGGGGTGGAAGATCTGTGCTCTGAAAGCTTTGCTCAGTCCCTTCAGTTTTGCTATGAATCTCAGCATGGGATGCAGTTGGTGAAAATGAAACCTGAGGGATTCAGGTAGATCCTTTTCTAGGTCCAACCGAAGCTTGAGATTCTACTTTTCAGATGATGTCATCTATGAAAGTGCTTCTTCCAGGGAGCACCGAGCCTTGGGATTTGGTAATTTTCGGTGGGGGTTTTGTTTTTTCAAGATCTTTCTTCTTAGTCATACACACTTCACACAAAAAAAGAAAATCAAAAAAGAAAAACGCCTATGCAACCTCTTAATGCGTCAGATGGAGGTAGGCATTGGCATAAGCATCTTACTTATTGCCTGTGTAGGTTCTTACCTTGTCGTCTAGAGGCACAATCTATGCTACCTTTGATATTCTCCCCCGACAATGGCGCCAAAATGTTGGGGGTCTAAAGATGTCTAAAAATAACCTTAGTTTAACATTAATTTATCAACCCGAGGATTCATCTTTTATCTCAAGAATATCAACAAAGTCTATGCATATAGCTCGTAGAGGCTAAAATTGTGTAGTTAAAACAAATCTTAGTTTATCAACAATCAAGTTCCTCAAACATTCATTAAAGATTCTAGGAATTGAAATCTAATTATGTGCAATGGAAAGGAACTAATCAATCTATTGAATTCATTTTAACTAAAAGCAGTAATTGAATCTAAATAAAGACTTGCAGAATTGACTATTACTATGAATTAAATTACTGGAAAGGAAAAGGCGAATTACTCTATCTATGGAAAGAAACAAAGATTGTAATCTAATTGAAAGAGATAGCAATTGTACTTCTATTGAAAGGAACAACAACTATATCTTAACATAAAGGAACAACAAATGTAAACTAATTGAAAGGAACAACAATTGCAAATCTAAGTAAAAGGAACAATGCATATGAAATTTATGAGGAACTGTCATGCATCAAATCTTGGTAATAGAAACTGGAACAACAATCATCTAATGCTTAAGGAAATATCTATCTCTTGCAAATGATATAAAATCATCAACACACTTATGCATTCATTTAACTATTGTAAAATATAATTGAATTATAAAACAAGAATTGAACTGATACAATTACAGGTCGAATAGTAGCTCCTTCAGACTAGGCCCTTGGTCCTTAGAAGCACTGCTATTCGAAACTTATTATGTAAAAATGGTAAAACCGTTCAAAGCTTTTATTGATTTCATAGCTGGTACAACATTTACAAAAAACTGCTAATGCGGAGCAATTCTAAGTTCTGAGTTCTTGGTTGCAATTCTTCTATATCCCTTCCAAGATCTATTACCCCTTATAGATTACAATAATATGGGTAAATTAAGCTATCCTAAGGATCGAGAGATCCTCCGGATTGCTTTACTATTATAAAGTTATAATATAAGAAACTCAATCATCTTCAAAACTGCCTTGCGCTATATAATCCTCAACCTCCAATAGCTTGCGCATCCTCAAGATTTCCTTTGCTATCTCGAGTTTGACAATATTTAACCAATCCTATAACAAAATCACACAATTCCAATCGTATTTTAGGATCTATGTAATCTAATTTCAACAATAATACTAAAGGGTATATTATTCATTTTCTATCCTATTTGCTCCTAATTAACTGGAAAATCAATCAATATGATATCATGAAATGTGGGAAAAAGGAATGTATTTATACCTTTTTTCATAACCTAACAATGTGCACTAAATTTTGTCATGTTAATATCATCCAAGAAATCCGAGAGAAAGGATTCTGACAAAATGGTGCAAATTTTACACGTAGTTGTTGAATGAAATCACCTAACAAATCTTGTTGTATGCATATTTTGCAGAATTTTCATTGATTAGAGCAGGACAGAGTTAGTGTAGAAGGTTGAAAGCATGAAAGATATGTAGAGTAATTATAATCCCGATGATGAATTTGGAGATCTGTATGTCAGTTTGGGTGTCGATGTTACATAATCCAAGGGGGAGCACATGAACTTGGTAGAAACTATAAAATTATTGCAGAAATATGTCCAGAGCTATAAGGTTGACAATGAAAGGCTTATGAGTGCTAAGGCACAACAATATGACTTCATTGTCAAATTTATGCAAAGTCTGGACATAATAGAAAAAGAAAATCGATAAGGAGACAGATACAAGTAGATCAAGAAGTCGTAGGTTTCATGATGAGAAAACAAGAGAAGAAATAAATGTTGGTAAGTATTCTTTTAGGAAAGCGCAATAGTTTGAGTCCATCTCCTATCAGAAAGAATAAGAGAAGGAATGCAGTGGACAAGCTATAGGGAGAAATGAATAACATTAAGCCTCCTACCTTTGATGGGGAGCATAAGAAGGATGAGGATGCAGAGACATGGTTGTTGGGTATGAAAAAGTACTTCCGACTGCATAGCTATTCTATGCAGGAAAAAGGGAGAATTTCTCTCTATCAGTTAAAGGAAAGGCATCAATGTGGTGGGATCAGTATGTGAAAGTGTAGACCATTGATGAGAGGAAAGTAACTTGGAGGTAGTTCAATAGGTATTTCCAAAATAAATACTTAACCAAGCAGTACTATGACAAGAAATTGAAGGAGTTCTTCGAACTCAAGCTTGGGAGTATGATTATTGATGAGTATGAAAGAAGATTTTTAGAACAACTGAATTATGTGCATTTTATCAAGGATGAACATGTGAATATTCAGAGATATTTGAGTGGTTTTCCTTCATTTATGAGTGACAAGATACAATACGATGACCCTAAGACAATGGAAGAGACCATAAGGCACGCTAAGTGTCTTTATGACCAGCAAAGGGAATGGATTGGAAAGACAAGATGAAAAGTAAGGTGGAACAAAGGAAGAACGGAGTCAAGCCATCGTTTTTCAGAAATACTACACAAGTATAGATGACTCTACAGGATCCTAGAATGTCAGAAATAGTGGGACAAAAGTCATGGAAACAACATATGCATTGTTGGGGTTGTGGAGGAAATCACATGCCTAGATATTTCCCTCAAAGAAGTGTTAAAGAGAGGACTATGCACAGTGTATAGAAAGATGTGACAGTTGAGGAAATGGGAAGAGATGTGCCAAGGATATAAAACGTGTTGGATAACAAGCAGGCTGAGTCTTTGTCGCACATGATCGAGGTGGAAGGTAAGATTAATGACAAACATATTTCTATTTTAATTGACTTAGGAACTAGTCATATTTATCTAGATTTTAAGATGGTGGAAATATTCTAGTTGCCAAGAAGCAATATTGGAAAATCTTGGTTGGTGCAGTTAGCTACATGAGAAAAAAGGAAAATCAATGAGATGGTTAAGGCATACCCATTGGAGATGAATGGACTGCGCAGAAAGGCTGATTTGAATATTATACCTTTGGACTTGTATTATTGCTTCTTTGGTATGGATTGGTTGGATGTACATCATGTTGTCCTGGATTGTTGTAATAAGGAATTTACTTGCATGGATGAGCAAGGAAATTTGAGATTAGTTCAAGGAATTCCAAGAGCTGTGACTATCAAAGGAATTCCAGCATTGCAGTTGAAGAAGAGTTACATGAAAGGGTGTCAATTATTCACAACACACATAGAAGAGGAACCTAAGGATAAAGTGCCAAGTGTGGAAGAATGCGCAGTACTGAAATAGTTTGAGGATGTCTTTAAAGAGATACCACGATTTCATCCAAAAAGAAATATTGACTTCTCTATTAATTTGATGTCGGGAGAAACACCTATATCCAAGACTCCTTACAAGATAAGTATGCCATAACTGAAGGAGTTGTAGATGCAACTTGAAGAGCTTCTGAAGAAGGGGTATGTATGCCCAAGTGTGTCTCCTTGGGGTGCACCAGTTTTGTTCGTGAAGGATAAGGATGGTACACTAGGACTTTGTATCAACTTCAAGTAGTTGAACAAAGTAACAGTAAAGAACAGGTATCCTTTACCAAGGATACTTGTAAAGGGGTGCAAGGATATTTTCCAAGATATATCTCATATATGATTATCACCAAGTGAGAATAAAAGAGGAAGATATCAATAGTACTACGTTCAGAACAAGGGTTGGTCATTACGAGCTCACAATGATGCCATTTGGGTTGTCAAATGCACTAGTTGTTTAATGTGCTTAATGAAATGGAGTTTTTAGAGAGTATTTAGGTAAGTTTGTCATTGTATTTTTGGATGACATTCTTATTTACTCAAATTCTAAAGAATAGAATGAGCATCATTTGAGGATGGTGTTATAGGAGTTGAGGGAGCATCAAAATTATGAAAATCTGAGCAAGTGCTCATTTTATCAGTGATAGATTCATTACTTGGGTCATATTATTTCAAACGAAGGAATAGTTGTGGACCTAGCGAAGATAAAATCCATTGATAAATGGCCAATGCCAAGAAATGTCGTAGAAGTGAGATCCTGTATGGGACTATTAGGTTACTATAAAAGGTTTATTGAAGGATTCTCATAGATTGTGCATCGAATCACATCCCTATAGAAGAAAGGTGTGTAATTTGAATGGACTCCAGATTGCGCAAGTATTTTTCAACACTTGAAAAGTTTGTTAACAAGTGCACTGATTTTGAGAATTGTGGACCCAGTTGTAGACTTCGTTGTGTGCATAGATGCATCCAAGGAAGGACTCGGTGGAGTCCTAATTCAGAATGGAAATGTGGTGTGATACGAATCAAGGAACTTTAAAGAGCACGAAAGGCTCCATGCTACACATGACTTGGAATTGGAACCCATAGTGCATGCTTTGAAGATGTGGTGGCATTATCTCATGAGTAAGAAATTTGAGTTGAGAATGGACCATTGTGGTCTGAAGTATTTTTTTGGAAAACCAATTTTGAAGGCCAGAAATAGGAAGTGGTTAGAGTTCCTCAATGAGTATGACTTTGATATAAATAATATCAGAGGAAAAGAAAACAAGGACACACTCAGTAGGAGGATGCATGAGATTCATGCTACAACCATTAGCATGTACCAGATATATTTGCGTGAAAAAATATTTGAAGTTTCCAAATTATATCTGGGCTATATGGATATAAGTGTGACTTTACAGCAAGGTATGTCTCAACCAAAGTTTGAAGGTTATGAGTTAAGAGAGTATGGGATCCTCATGTATAGATGGAGAATCTTTGTGCCAAATGATCAAAAGTTGAAGAACCTAATTTTTTCAGAGATGCATAAGGTTCCTTATGCTAGACATCAAGGATACCAAAAGACAATTGTTGTAGTCAAGAAGCAATACCGTTGGCTAGGTATGAAAAATGAAGTTGTGTATTTTATTTCAAGATGTCTTGAATGTCATAAAGTCAAGGTTGAACCCAGACGCCCAACTGGTTTGTTGCATCCCTTACCCATTCTTGAGTGGAAGTGGGAAGTTGTGACCATGGACTTCATAACTAAGTTTCCTAGGACTACTAAGCAACACAATTCTATTTTGGTGGTGTTGGACAATCTTACTAAATCTTCCATTTTATTCCAGTGAAGTCAACACACAAGGAAACCGATGTTGCTAAGATATACATGTGAGAAGTTGCTAAGTTGCATGGTATTCCTAAGAGAATTTTTTCTAACAGATATTCCAAGTTCACTTCGAACTTTTCGAAAAGGTTATCCAAGGGATCTAGAACAAGACTGAATTTCAGCACAACATATCACCTTGAGAAAGATGGTGAGACTGAGAGGGTAAATTGGGTGATTGAAGACATGCTAAGGATGTATGTGATGGATAAGACATCAAAATGAGAAGAATACCTTCATTCGGTATATTTTTCTTACAAAAATGAGTATCAATAATATTTAAAGATGAGCCCATTTGAGGCACTTTATGGTAGAAAGTGCAACATGCCTGTGAGTTGGGATAACCGAGAAGACCGTACAGTAGTTGGGCCAGATGTACTTCGAGAAATAGAGGAGTGGATGGTAAATATAAGGTAGAATTTAAAGGTTTCCCAAGATAGGAAGAAAAACTCCACAGATAAAGGCTCAACCCACATGGAATTTGGAGTATGTGATAATGTGTTTCTGAAAGTAAAGGCCAGGTGCAGTTCCTTGAAGTTGGGAAAGTGTTTTAAGTTAGAAGCTTGCTATTGTGGGCCATTTGAAATCCTTCAAAGGATTGGTCCTATCACTTATATGATTGAATTTCCTGCATCCTTATACATTCATAATGTTTTCCATGTGTGAGTGCTTAAGAAGTATGTACCTGATGTTAATCATGTCATTGATTGGGATGTGATTCAGGTGGAACCAGAAGGAATATTTCAAGTGAAACCAGTTTTCATATTGGATTGGAAAGTCAAGCAGCTCCGGAATCGATTCATGGAGCTATTATAGGTCCAATGGACCTGGTACGGTCTCGTGGATGTAACCTGGGAGAGTGAGGATGTTATGTGAGAATAGTAACCCCGTCTTATTTTTTTTATATTTGAAGTTTTGTATGTCCATGTGGATATGATGCACTAAGGAAAATGCATAAATAAGGGGAGGGGATTGTAATGTCCCCGATCCAGAACCCTTTGTAATTGTATATATAGTTTGGTGAGTCATTGACACCCAGTTATGGTGTTGCGTGTAACAGAGCAAGTGTGCAAAGAATTTTTATAGATACAGGTGCACACATTTTGTGTGTTGCGTGCACCTGGGTAAGTGTGCACATTGCAATATGTTACACACACTTGGGTTAGTGTGCGGGAATGAATGGATGTGTATGAAGAATGAAGAGCTTGTGTGATTATGAGGCTGGTGAGCCTGGACACAGATAGGCCAATGCACCTATCCATGTAAATATAAGCATGAATATTAATATAATGTTGCATTAATATGCACTAAAAAACTTAGATGAAGAGAGATGGGGGGCCAACTCCACCGAAAAAAAAGGGAAAGGGGGTGAGACGTAAGTCATAGGGGATATTTTAATAATATTTCCAAAAAGTGTAATGTTATGGATATGTTTTTATCCTAAGTTCTCCAAGGGTAGGGAACATGTCACCAAGTGGCTTAAAGATACTTTTGAAGGTGACAAGTGTCACACAAAAGGAATGCAATATATATTGATGGCCTTAGTGTATTTTGGGAATTATGATGATTGTATTTTTATTGATGTTGCAAAAATAATATTGTAAGGAGTTGTGGGGCTACATTCATAGTTTCATTGTCAAAAAGTTGGGTTAACAGACCATGAGAAGTCTCTCTGGGTGAGAGATTGGATGTTGTGGAGTGCTTGTTAGAACTGCGGGCATACTCTCTAGGCGAGAGTTTTGTTGAGATTTGTTTCCTGGTTCACTGAGCATTAGTCACAGGGCTCAAAGACTTCCTTTCTGGCCTATTGCTGGTAACCCTGGGAAGGGAAGTGGGGCAACCGAAATACTTATGAGAAAATAAGGGGAACACTTCCTTGGGTGTGACAGGTGCATGGGGAATGAGGGGCTATGGGATATATGTAGTAGTGGGCACCTAAGACTGAGTAATTTTGTTTATTTTAAGACCATATCTTGTCACTAGGAACCCTTTTTCCTTGGTGAAGTTCATCCCCAACTTGGGGGTGACTTGTTGTTGAAATATTAATGAGAAATGACATCTATGGATGGGAGAAACATCTGAGTCAAGGAAAAAGTTGGTGATTTTCATTTAAGATAAGTCTTCTTTATGTGCTTGTCTTGTTTAATGTGTGCATATTTGACTATGTTTGAAATGGGTTAAATCTAATATGTGTTGCATATAAGTATTTTTTGTTATTTGGTTTAATATCACTTGAACATGTAAATATGGTGTTTTTGGATTTTAACTGTAGTTGTACATGAGTATGCTATTTGATGGTAAATTTTTGTGTTAAGTTTAACCTTATGATTTTGGTTATGAGTTATCAAGAAGATGATTGAGTGGTTGGGTGTGTAGGATTGTAACCGATATGCTTCAAGAGGCTGGAACTCATGTGTGTGTGTGGGTAAGGAATTAAACCACAAGCACAGTAATAATAGAAGATGCACATGTCACCCATGTGGTTGTGCACACAATTGTATTGTGTGGTCAATATGATGGTGTGCGTAGTTGTTGATTTAATTTCGTTGCTTAAGGTTGTGTTAAAAAGAGTATGTTGCTTTTGTTGTTATAAGTTGTGTGGCACGAATCAAGATTGGGTTGAGCGTGTTACCTTCAAGAGATATTGTGCAAACTTGTTTGTAGAGTAGAAAATGTGTATTGAAATGTTAGAGTAGCATGGCCTAGTAATATGTTGGGGTTGTTACAATTGGTTGATTCAAAGCTACATAAGTTGAAGTGGTGTGGCATGGCCCAGCTTGGGGTGGTTGGGTACATTACAAATCGGTATCATAGCACATGTAAGGTGGCAATGAGACTTAGTGGGAGGCTGGGTATGTTACATTTCAATATACTTCTTTTGATTCAATCATAGCTTTCTAGCTGCCCGATCTCTTTTTATCTCCATTCCCAGAATGAAGTTTGTTGCACCCAGGTCCTTCATGTCGAACTTGGAGGATAGTTGTTTCTTCACCTCGTTTATTGCATCCATGCTATTTACAACTAGAAACATGTCATTGACATGCAAAGCTACATATATGAAATTCCCTCCTTCTTCGTTGGAATATATGTAATGATCAGCCTTGCTTCTCACAAATCCCAAACTAAGGATGTATGTGTCAAAATTTTGGTACTACATCCTTAGTGATTGATTTAGACCATAAAGGGATCTTTTCAACTTGCACACTAGCTCTTTATTTCCATTTACTGCAAATCATTCAAGTTGTTTCATGTAGATTTATTCTTCCAGGTCCCCACGTAGGAACGATGTATTCATATCCATCTGGTATATTTCCATATCAAATGCTACAACCAGAGACATTAATACTCTAATAGAATTTAATTTTTCAACATGGGAAAAGATCACACTGAATTCGACTCCTTCGACTTGGGAATAACCTTTCGCTACCAATCGAGCTTTGAATTTCTTGAATTACATGTTGCATTCATCTTCTTCTTGAATACCCAATTGCTATAGAAGATATTTATTCCAATAGGTAATTCAACCAAATCCCACATCTCATACTTATGCAAGGATCCCCTTTCTTTGACCATGGCCTCTTTCCATAGTTTACCCTCTCTTGAGTCGACTGCCTCCCTGACCGACTTGGGATCATCGTCAGTGGTAGTTAACACAAATGCATAACAAAATTTGGGTGGACTATACCTTTCAACTAATTTTCTTACACGTTTATACCTTCTTACAACTGGGGTCGATTGTTCCTCACGTTCATATGATTTAGTCACCTCGTTTGAATCATATTCTTTATTCCTCAGTTCAAACCTTACCTTCTTTGTATTTTTCTCTGTTTGAACCACTTCAGAATTAGACTTCCCTCTGACTTCTCTAAAGACCACATCTCGACTGTACATTGTTTTCCTTGATGTAGGATCCTATAGCTTACATCCTTTCATTCCTTCTTTGTATCCAATGAAAATACACTTAACTTTCCTCTTGTCCAACTTGCTCCTCATTTCCTTAGGACATGAACAAATGCATCATAGTTTTATACACCATTTTGTCGCACTTTGCTAAGTGTCACAAGTGTCGCATTTCAATCTACTCAATGTTGCAAGTGTCACAAATGTTGTGGTCCATTCTGCTAAGTGTCTCAACTTATTTTCTGTGCTTTTCCTAAGTATCGCCATCTCTAAACCATGCAAGAGTGACTCATTATACTCCTGTGATCATAAAGAAGAGGAAAATGCCACTGAAAACCTGAAAATTTGACCTTTTTTGCCCAGCCCTGGCTTTGTTTCACCATGGATGCTCCCTTTCCCATGTTGGGGGAGCATCCATCCTCCGTTTACAATTATAAAGGAGTGTCCAAGACGCTCTATATGCTTCTATAGGGGAGCATTCCTACATATTGGGCCAAGTTCCATGAATATAGGGGCATCTTTCAAGAAGGATATAGGTGGTTCTCGGTTATTTTTGGTTATTTTTGGTAAGGGAAGGGCGTTTTGGTCATACCTATATGCGTTTGCATTTGGCATTCGGGTAATGAAAAAGGGAAACCATGATTTTTCCATTTAAAATGTGCCTGAGATTGCCGTTGAAGTGCCCACGTTTTTGCTTTAAAAGTTGACAGAGATTGCCGTTGAAATTCCCACATTTTTTATTTTAAAAGTTGACAGCGATTGTTGTTGAAATGCCCACGTTTTTTCTTTTAAAAGTTGACAGAGATTGTTGTTGAAGTACCCATGTTTTTCCCTTTAAATTGATTGATTGAGTTGCTGATAAAACACCCACAAATTTGTTTTAAATCGATTACCTGAGCTTCCTGATAAAATGCCCACGATTTTTGCCAATTAAATGTGTCTGAGTTTGCTGTAAAGGCCCACGATTTTTTCCAATTAAATGTGACTGAGTTTGCTGTAGATAACCACAGATTTTCCCAAAAAAAGATTGACTAAGTTCATTGTTGAAGGGACACGATTTTTCTATTTAGAATGTTGACTGCATTGATTATTGAATGACCACGAGTTGATCCTTCTGCAATTGTTTTGTCTTCTTATTCTCCTTCAATTTGAGTGTACCCAACATTCTCACTGCCCAACATTAATTTCGACAACCATGTTATTGGTCAGATTAATTTCTATGTAACTGCCATGCTAATTGCCAGGCTAATTGCTACGGCAATGTCAAGGACATCAGTTTCCTTCTTAATATTAATTGCCACAGTGATGTCAATTGCTACAACGATGTTAACAGTCAATAGTTCCCTTCTTAATGTTACAGACAACTAGTTATTTTTGGTATGGTTATATTAGATAGACGACATGTGTAATTTAAATGATTACAAGTGTTATATTGTAGCATTTTACATTGATGTGGCTAATGTAGTTATATATTGTCATTTGATAGTTAGATTGTAATTTCGGGGATTAACTTAGAATTACCCTTTTAGATGGTGATTAATGGTTAAATGAGTTTAGGAGTACTGACCAAAGTATAGATTAATCTTTCTAAATTAATTTGTAGTTAATGATTAAATCATAATGCAGCATTGTCGAACTGATTCGTAATTGAGGTTATTTCGATTGAAATTAATTCTTGATTGTAATGTAGAATTGTCGATTGATTTGAAGGTGATGTTATTTAGATTGAAAGTAACGGCTATGGTGTAAATTTGAATGGTCAATTGGATTGTATTAATTGTTAATCAGTTGGTAAGTTAAAGACTAAATTATAATTTAGACTTGCTAAATTTCGATGGATATTCAATGTCAAAAACAATTTGTAACTATTGACTAGTTTAGACTTGATTAATGGGTTGGGTGGTTGATGAAGCCGTGACTCCCCTAGTAGTTGTCCTCTTGTGTCTCTTCGACCTTTTGTGTAGGGTGTGGGTATAGTCTCCCTGTCAGTATTCGACTCCTAGCACGTCGGAGTTTTCTAGAGTCCTTGGTCCAGATAGGATGTGTTGTGCCAACGTTATTGGCACATCTATCACCCGAGGATGACATGATTCCTAATGAGGGGATAATGGTGTGCCATATTTGGATATCAATGAATGACAACTTGGTCGGACTCGGTGCCTTCCATGTGAGTGTTGTCGAGCATTCTAAGTTTGTTTTTGTGAATGGGTTGAATGCCTTTATGCATTGGGTTCACGCACCTTGAGGTTCTAGTCTTTATTCATCAAGGTCATTGTATCGGGAGGGGGATGTTGTCCCTTGGCTTGTAGGCGGGGTCCTATTGTGTCGGGCGGGTAGTCATTTCTCCTTGTCTTAACGCATGTTTCACCCTGTTTCTCGTATGCTAGTGCGTTGAGTCATAGTTTCCTATTCCCTAGACTGCATGCTTACGTTCGTCGTCAGTGGTGAGGTAAATTGTTTTCATCTTCGCCTTCTTTCCCTAAAAACAAAAAATAAAAAAATGCACTTCTACTTCACTTGTAGTTGTAACGAAGGGGTCGTTACACCAAATGTCACTTTCATGGTTTAAGTGAGCTTGAAAGAAGTCAAGCCATGCTCTAGGGGATTCCCATGGGTATAGGCCAAAAAAATGATGAAGAAGAAGGATGAGGCTTCAACTAAAAGTCATGGACTCTCGTGCCTATGAAGTACTTCGACATGGACACCAAATGGAAAACAAGGATCTAACTAGGGTTCCCTTGGAAGGAAGGCTCTACCACATAAAGTATGACACACCTATCAGCAAGGAAGGTTAGTGTCACAATTTAGTGGGGTCGATCCTAAGGCCAAATGAACCAGGAAACGAATAATGAAAAAATGAAAGTAGGGGAAAATATAACCTATATGGTAGTTTTGAGGTCAACACCTATCAGAAGGGATCGGTACGATGAAAACATTTCAAAGAAAAAATGTCTCCAAGATCCTACATATAAGACCAATAACACTCATCTAGAAGTTAATAAATCCAATATAGATAGAAACTTCGAAAAATAAGAGGTGCTACTGAATACAAAACTTCAAAACAACAAACTTGGAGACTATACCCACACAAGGAGACTATACCCACACTATACCTTACGACTCATGCATCCTAGGACTTGGAGGGGGTGTGCTCAAAGTGAGCAGAATGCCCCCTTGTTTTGAAGGTACTGAACTGGAAATGCTAAAAGTATAGTCGGTAGACACATCACTCACCATCAAAAGAGTGGGATCAACCAAATATTGCATCGACGTGACCACTTTGGTAGACTTGACACTCTCTAAGAGAAGAGTGGGATCAACTAAAGATTCCATTTTCATGACCACTTTCTCAACCACTGGCTGAAAAGACTGTGAGACAACACGGTCTGATGGTGCATCACCCCCCAAAATAGGAGTGGGATCGGGAAAATCTTGCATCAACACGAACACTTTCTCAACCATTGGATGAATAGGCCGCGACACAACATGGTTTGAAAGCGCATCACCCCTGAAAATAGGAGTGGGATCAGTTCAAGATTTAATCGACACAACCACTTCATCAACCAAAGGATGAATAGGTTGCGAGACAACATGGTATGAAGGTGCATCACCCCCCAAAAGAGGAGTGGGATCAACCGAAAATTGCATCGGCATGACCACTTTCTCAACCACTAGCTGGATAGTGTTTGAGACAACATGGTCTGAAAGTGCATCACCCTCAAAAATAGGAGAGGGATTGGCTCAAGATTGCATCAACACAACCACTTTCTCAACCACTGACTGAATAGGTTGCTAGGAAACCGAAGAAGACTTAGAATCACTTATAGACATGGACCACAATCTTCGTGACTCTAGAATTCCAGGGAACATATGAGTAAGGTGATCTCCTTGGCAAATATTACAATGGAACTTATGCTTACATCCTATTCGTCTAGGTTTCTCAAGAAAATCAATGCCCCCAGCATGACTAGCAGTGGTTGGTTTCTTGTCATCAACATGACTAGTAGAGGTTGTTGACATATCACTCGTATGATTCACATTGACGAGAATCATGCCCCCAACATGACTTGTAGTGGTTGGTTGTACATCTCCAACATGACTTGCAGAGGTTGGTGATTGGTTGATAACATGATTCACAGAGGCTATAGACCTATTTCTAGTATGACTAGCAGTGTCTGGATTTTTTCCCCAAGCATGACTCGTAGCGGCTGGTTGCTTGTCTTCAACATGACTTACATAGGTTTCCTACCTATCTCCAACATGACTAGCAAAGGTTGGAGATTTCTTCTTCCTATTCTTCCTCTTTTTATTTTGTTTATACTTCCAGTTACTAGTAGATGGACTTTCACCAGAGAAGGAAAAAGGAAGAGGAGAAGACTTTGTTGACGAAGGAACGTCAACATGATGCCCATGACATAAGGTGCTTGACTAATAAGCATCAAGAGAATTCATGACATTTGGAATGGTACCCAAGAAAATCGGTAGTCCCACATTCAACCTAAAAATGTTCAAAGTGGCCATCAAAGGGACACCAACGTTTCCAAAGAAAGGAAAAGAATAGGAATCCCCTTGCGAAGGGGTTCCTTGGTTGGTATCGTCGGGAAATTTGGCCATGAAGATATTATACACAGGTTCTTCCCTTGCATGATAGTTCAAGTCTGTAAAAGCCTCACACACTGACTCTCGTAAATCAGTGGTATAAAAATATATGCCTATAAGGAGGTGGCTCCACGTTTCTAAGCGGAAGACCCAAAATTCCTCACGACTGACGGAGTGGGTGGTCTACCACCTTAGGTCAGAGACCCAAAGTAATTATTGACTAAATCACTATGCAAAAGTAGGGAGCACAGAGCACACCACTAAAAATAATCGCCTAAAAAGATACAAGCCAAACAAACTACCCTTATGAATGCTTTTGACCTAGGGAGATGAAGTCTTGATCATCTAAAGCACCCACAAAGGAAAACAACTAGATAGGAGAAGCAGTTACCTAGACCTCTGACCAATGGTCCCTTCAGGTTTTCCAGAGAATACATAGATTTCCTCAGGTACCGCAATACACCCCACGCAGTAACCTGTGTGTCAACCTATATAATGGATACTATGCCACCAACTTGTAATCAACAACCAGGAGGGTACAATCAACAACTGGGCAAGTGTATGGGTAGGATAACTAATCTCGAAGCTCCTCCTGAGTCCTGAAACACAACAGGGCTAGAATCATTCTTAGAGTACCTTGGATGAATCTAAGTGTCTCAGAGGTATGACACAAGTCGGGTTAGTAATGCTACAAGATTCACCCCCAATACACACTCTCCTAAATTCTTTGTCAGGATCGAGAGTGGATATATCCATCACCATTCTCCACGTGGCATCGTGTTTAACTCATGTGTTATAGGATCTTCCCGGATTGAGTAATTACAAGGTGGATTTTCACACCCTAACATATACGCTTAAGTTAAGTTTTGGTTGTCCTTGGAGATTTTATATCTACACAGCTAATCCAAGGCCCTAGCCTAAGCTATTGGTGAACCCTATAAAAACTGTTACTAATATATTTTAGATTAGCGCTCTCATTTTAGGGGATTTTATTACTCAATGAATGGAAGTTCAACTGATGTTGTTTCATAGTCTTGTAAAAAAGAAACTAATTAGAACACCGACAAAGAAGATTTTACACTAATTCTACAAATGAAAAACAGTTTCAAGAAAAATGCATGAACAATCCTTCAAAAAATTGAAATGCAAACTTTTCTCTTTTCGATGCAAAAATGCACAATGCAACTTTGTCCTGAATACGAGAAAAGTAAACGAATAAAACAAACAAGTATTATTTTCCTTTTAAATTATTTTCAATATGAGAAGAAAAAAAAATCCTATGGTAAGATATTTTTCTTTTTCAAATATAAAATACAAACAATGCAATGTAACATGAAAATGAAGCTAAGAATCTTTTTTTGTTTTTTTTTAGAAAATGAAAGCAAGGGAAGGAAAAAAAAAAAGCTTAAACTTAACTACAATTCTTTTGATTTTTCTTCTTTCACTTTTGAAATGAAAACTTTAGGAGAAAAATAAAGAAACTTTTTCTTTTCTTTTCAAGGCACACAAAGAGACAAGGGAAACAAGCAAAAATATGATTAAGGTCCTAGACCACTACCACGAGGTAGTGATTCAAAAGAAACCAGCGGAGAACCTAAAGCTTGTAAACAAACCCTCAAACTTTGAGAAATAAAAAGAGACAAAGAACACCATTCAAAAGAGACTATCCTGCAATCTTAAAGACAAACTAAGACTCAAACCTTGTCAATCAACAATCAACAGAGATCCCTGACACTCAGGAGGACCCGAGAAACCAATATTTTCCTAGAAAAGAGAGAAGGGTTTAAAAAAAAAAACCCAAAAAGATACAAACACACGAGCTGTGTTCAAAGAGCCCATGTATGTACATGGTTTGGATTAAGGCAGGACACATGTGTACGCGGGTTGAGCAACCAATAGGTCACGTACATGTCTAAAAATGTTCAAAATAAGAAAATTTTCAGACTTTAAACCAATCCCAGGTAACCTGGTAAACACCTTGTAGGTGGCTAGAGACTAAAAAAATACAAAAAAATAAGAAATCAAACCAAAAGAATATCTCCCAAACATACCCTAAGGAGATTCCCCAGTGGAGTCGCCAATTCTACTATGGGGAAAAATCCCCCTAATCAGGGTCTAGTGACTAGGTAGAGTAATGATAGCATAAAAGACATAATTTCTCTTATTCCACCCAAATATAACAAGACCTAATGACAATTAAGGAAAGGGAGAGTAAATCAAGGTATGCACCTTAAGTCCTTCCATTTATAGCAGATCATTTCCTCTAGTTGTTCGGTTCTGGATTGTAGGGCTCCTCCCAATGTTGGCCTGAAAAAACTTTAGAGAACAATGTACAACAACATATGCATAATCACCAAGATCATTTAAAGGCCTAAATATTCATGAAAGCAGTTTAGAAATATACACATGAAGACACATAGATTAGGAACAAGAAGATTCTCTTTTATTCAAAACAAGATGATAAGATACAACCTTAATCTTCCTGACACCGCTCCAAGAACCTCGCCTGGGTTTCTCTAATTAAACTCCAAGTGCACCATTCCCAAAGTGAGATCCTTACAACTAACATGGCAATAGAAGGAAATGGATGGATTTCATAAGAAGAAAAAATGATTCTGAATACTGAGGATGAATACTCAGAGCATGATGCAAAGGCTTGGAATGCGAAAAGGAGAAATTTTGGCATATTTCACTTGCCTCTTCTTTCATATATTGTATATCCATAAAATCACCGCCATAAGGCCCTTTTTATATGAAGAAATGATGGTTATTCAGTTTTCAGAAGGGCTACAAGATGTAAAATGGTTGTGCAACACAAAATAGTCTGTAAACTTAGTCGGAAAGTGCATAATTTTTTTGGTTTTCGCAACTTTTGAGAGTATACGTAGGTTGTTAGGTATTCAGGTCACGTATGTACGCACTTTTCATATGCATCAGCTAGTGTATGTACCTGTTTCGCATGTGTATCAGGTCATGTACACCTTGAAAAGAGGAGTTTTTTAAGAGGAACCTCAAACAAAAGTGGTTGGAAAATGTGTAAATGAGTAGGCCAATGTAAAAAATGCATAGTAGTGGCATTTAGAGCTATAAAAGTCCTTCATCCAAGGGTTTTGATTCTCCTTCCTTGAGAATTCTCTTTCTTTCCCTTATAGCCATTGTGATATGTCTTTCTTAGTCAACCTCCAAAACATTCCCTCAACTACAGATTCTAGGTCCCGGCAAGGGAACCATTTGTTGGCACACAGGTGTAAGACCTTAGGTTCAAGTTATCTTAACCAAAAAAACCTTTAGACACTGGTCCTTTCGACATCACCTGCATGCAAGCGAAGTCTCACTCGAGGTATCTATGGGGACTGCAGGAACCAAGTTTCTACAGTGGTGAGAGAATGTGAGGCGATCAACTAATTCATTACAACCTATCTGTACTGTGTGCAACATTCAAATTCTATTTAATCCTTAATTGATTCATACATACAATTATAATGCAATTTACGATATCACTTGATTATTGAATTGTCTAATCTACCACACAATATCAAATCATCAACATAGCTATATCTAACCATGCATAAAAAAAGTAGACATGAATAAGCACACAAAAATACATTCAACATGAACTTTCACGTGGTTCACCCAACCCTGGGCTACGTCCACAATCGTTGGCTTCTTTATTATTTTTCTTTAAGTAACAACCTCAAGCTTGTGCACTGCGCTACAATGGATACATCAAGATCAATCCCCATCCCACATAGCCTCTGTAGTACAAGCTTCCTCCCATTCACTCTCCTAATTTTCAGCCACAAGCTCTCTTCTTCTCTCTCTCTCTATATAACCATAAAAAAATATCACCAGAACCCCTAATCTTCCCGCCCCATTACATATTTATACAAGAGATTAGGGCTCAAAACCCTATGACAACGCATCATGAGTCGGTTACAACTCTTTGCTCGGGTGGCTTTTCTTTCCTTTTCCTCCTTCTTTCTCTCCTTGCTTTATCTTTTTGGTCTTCTTGATCTTCTTGATTTTCTGCTAAGTGTGCTTTTACTATGCGCTTTGAGCTTGGCTTCTCCCCTTTCCTCTTCTACTGCACGTTTTCTCCATACTTAGTCTTTTCTTCAAAATTATATCCAAAACTTCTTGTCCAACATTGATCCCAATCCCTTACTATATGTCATATTGCTTTCATGAAGAGACAATTCAATTTAAGTTGATTGGAGACTTCCACATAGGAGCAAAATAATCCTAACTAACGAAAGGGACATTGACTAGGATACTCACAATTCAAATTTCTTGAATCTATTCATATGGTTGCTACTAACAACATTCTAAACATCGACTGTCCTTTACTTTTAAGAAAAGTACAAATTGATCTATGCCACTTCGGTTCTCGGGATCTCTAGGTAAACACAATTTAGAAAATCTTGTCTATTGATCTTAATCCCTTATTATATGTCATTTTGTTTGCATGAAGAGACAATTCAAATTATGTTGATTGGAGACTTTCACATCCATCCTTTAGCGCAAACAATTTTGTTAATGAGGGAAAAAGCAT
>ML779792.1:636079-658972 GCA_009831015.1 Picea engelmannii
GTTGACTGCATTGATTATTGAATGACCACGAGTTGATCCTTCTGCAATTGTTTTGTCTTCTTATTCTCCTTCAATTTGAGTGTACCCAACATTCTCACTGCCCAACATTAATTTCGACAACCATGTTATTGGTCAGATTAATTGCTATGTAATTGCCATGTTAATTGCCAGGCTAATTGCTACGGCAATGTCAAGGACATCAGTTTCCTTCTTAATATTAATTGCCGCAGTGATGTCAATTGCTACAACAATGTTAACAGTCAATAGTTCCCTTCTTAATGTTACAGACAACTAGTTATTTTTGGTATGGTTATATTAGATAGATGACATGTGTAATTTAAATGATTACAAGTGTTATATTGTAGCATTTTACATTGATGTGGCTAATGTAGTTATATATTGTCATTTGATAGTTAGATTGTAATTTCGGGGATTAACTTAGAATTACCCTTTTAGATGGTGATTAATGGTTAAATGAGTTTAGGAGTACTGACCAAAGTATAGATTAATCTTTCTAAATTAATTTGTAGTTAATGATTAAATCATAATGCAGCATTGCCGAACTGATTCGTAATTGAGTTTATTTCGATTGAAATTAATTCTTGATTGTAATGTAGAATTGTCGATTGATTTGAAGGTGATGTTATTTAGATTGAAAGTAACGGCTATGGTGTAAATTTGAATGGTCGATTGGATTGTATTAATTGTTAATCAGTTGGTAATTTAAAGACTAAATTATAATTTAGACTTGCTAAATTTCGGTGGATATTCAATGTCAAAAACAATTTGTAACTATTGACTAGTTTAGACTTGATTAATGGGTTGGGTGGTTGACGAAGCCGTGACTCCCCTAGTAGTTGTCCTCTTGTGTCTCTTCGACCTTTTGTGTAGGGTGTGGGTATAGTCTCCCTGTCAGTATTCGACTCCTAGCGCGTCGGAGTTTTCTAGAGTCCTTGGTCCAGATAGGATGTGTTGCGTCAACGTTATTGACACATCTATCACCCGAGGATGACATGATTCCTAATGAGGGGATAATGGTGCGCCCTATTTGGATATCAATGAATGACAACTTGGTCGGAGTCGGTGCCTTCCGTGTGAGTGTTGTCGAGCGTTCTAAGTTTGTTTTTGTGAATGGGTTGAATGCCTTTATGCATTGGGTTCACGCACCTTGAGGTTCTAGTCTTTATTCATCAAGGTCGTTGTATCGGGAGGGGGATGTTGTCCCTTGGCTTGTAGGCGGGGTCCTATTGTGTCAGGCGGGTAGTCATTTCTCCTTGTCTTAACGCATGTTTCACCCTGTTTCTTGTATGCTAGTGCGTTGAGTCATAGTTTCATATTCCCTAGACTGCATGCTTACGTTCGTCGTCAGTGGTGAGGTAAATTGTTTTCGTCTTCGCCTTCTTGCCCTAAAAACAAAAAATAAAACAAAAAGTAAAAAAATGCACTTCTACTTCGCTTGTAGTTGTAACGAAGGGGTAGTTACACCAAATGTCACTTTCATGGTTTAAGTGAGCTTGAAAGAAGTCAAGCCATGCTCTAGGGGAGTCCCATGGGTATAGGCCAAAAAAATGATGAAGAAGAAGGATGAGGCTTCAACTAAAAGTCATGGACTCCCGTGCCTATGAAGTACTTCGACATGGACACCAAATGGAAAACAAGGATCTAACTAGGGTTCCCTTGGAAGGAAGGCTCTACCACATAAAGTATGACACACCTATCAGCAAGGAAGGTTAGTGTCACAATTTAGTGGGGTCGATCCTAAGGCCAAATGAACCAGGAAACGAATAATGAAAAAATGAAAGTAGGGGAAAATATAACCTATATGGTAGTTTTGAGGTCAACACCTATCAGAAGGGATCGGTACGATGAAAACATTTCAAAGAAAAAATGTCTCCAAGATCCTACATATAAGACCAATAACACTCATCTAGAAGTTAATAAATCCAATATAGATAGAAACTTCGAAAAATAAGAGGTGCTACTGAATACAAAACTTCAAAACAACAAACTTGGAGACTATACCCACACAAGGAGACTATACCCACACTATACCTTACGACTCATGCATCCTAGGACTTGGAGGGGGTGTGCTCAAAGTGAGCAGAATGCCCCCTTGTTTTGAAGGTACTGAACTGGAAATGCTAAAAGTATAGTCGGTAGACACATCACTCACCATCAAAAGAGTGGGATCAACCAAATATTGCATCGACGTGACCACTTTGGTAGACTTGACACTCTCTAAGAGAAGAGTGGGATCAACTAAAGATTCCATTTTCATGACCACTTTCTCAACCACTGGCTGAAAAGACTGTGAGACAACACGGTCTGATGGTGCATCACCCCCCAAAATAGGAGTGGGATCGGGAAAATCTTGCATCAACACGAACACTTTCTCAACCATTGGATGAATAGGCCGCGACACAACATGGTTTGAAAGCGCATCACCCCTGAAAATAGGAGTGGGATCAGTTCAAGATTTAATCGACACAACCACTTCATCAACCAAAGGATGAATAGGTTGCGAGACAACATGGTATGAAGGTGCATCACCCCCCAAAAGAGGAGTGGGATCAACCGAAAATTGCATCGGCATGACCACTTTCTCAACCACTAGCTGGATAGTGTTTGAGACAACATGGTCTGAAAGTGCATCACCCTCAAAAATAGGAGAGGGATTGGCTCAAGATTGCATCAACACAACCACTTTCTCAACCACTGACTGAATAGGTTGCTAGGAAACCGAAGAAGACTTAGAATCACTTATAGACATGGACCACAATCTTCGTGACTCTAGAATTCCAGGGAACATATGAGTAAGGTGATCTCCTTGGCAAATATTACAATGGAACTTATGCTTACATCCTATTCGTCTAGGTTTCTCAAGAAAATCAATGCCCCCAGCATGACTAGCAGTGGTTGGTTTCTTGTCATCAACATGACTAGTAGAGGTTGTTGACATATCACTCGTATGATTCACATTGACGAGAATCATGCCCCCAACATGACTTGTAGTGGTTGGTTGTACATCTCCAACATGACTTGCAGAGGTTGGTGATTGGTTGATAACATGATTCACAGAGGCTATAGACCTATTTCTAGTATGACTAGCAGTGTCTGGATTTTTTCCCCAAGCATGACTCGTAGCGGCTGGTTGCTTGTCTTCAACATGACTTACATAGGTTTCCTACCTATCTCCAACATGACTAGCAAAGGTTGGAGATTTCTTCTTCCTATTCTTCCTCTTTTTATTTTGTTTATACTTCCAGTTACTAGTAGATGGACTTTCACCAGAGAAGGAAAAAGGAAGAGGAGAAGACTTTGTTGACGAAGGAACGTCAACATGATGCCCATGACATAAGGTGCTTGACTAATAAGCATCAAGAGAATTCATGACATTTGGAATGGTACCCAAGAAAATCGGTAGTCCCACATTCAACCTAAAAATGTTCAAAGTGGCCATCAAAGGGACACCAACGTTTCCAAAGAAAGGAAAAGAATAGGAATCCCCTTGCGAAGGGGTTCCTTGGTTGGTATCGTCGGGAAATTTGGCCATGAAGATATTATACACAGGTTCTTCCCTTGCATGATAGTTCAAGTCTGTAAAAGCCTCACACACTGACTCTCGTAAATCAGTGGTATAAAAATATATGCCTATAAGGAGGTGGCTCCACGTTTCTAAGCGGAAGACCCAAAATTCCTCACGACTGACGGAGTGGGTGGTCTACCACCTTAGGTCAGAGACCCAAAGTAATTATTGACTAAATCACTATGCAAAAGTAGGGAGCACAGAGCACACCACTAAAAATAATCGCCTAAAAAGATACAAGCCAAACAAACTACCCTTATGAATGCTTTTGACCTAGGGAGATGAAGTCTTGATCATCTAAAGCACCCACAAAGGAAAACAACTAGATAGGAGAAGCAGTTACCTAGACCTCTGACCAATGGTCCCTTCAGGTTTTCCAGAGAATACATAGATTTCCTCAGGTACCGCAATACACCCCACGCAGTAACCTGTGTGTCAACCTATATAATGGATACTATGCCACCAACTTGTAATCAACAACCAGGAGGGTACAATCAACAACTGGGCAAGTGTATGGGTAGGATAACTAATCTCGAAGCTCCTCCTGAGTCCTGAAACACAACAGGGCTAGAATCATTCTTAGAGTACCTTGGATGAATCTAAGTGTCTCAGAGGTATGACACAAGTCGGGTTAGTAATGCTACAAGATTCACCCCCAATACACACTCTCCTAAATTCTTTGTCAGGATCGAGAGTGGATATATCCATCACCATTCTCCACGTGGCATCGTGTTTAACTCATGTGTTATAGGATCTTCCCGGATTGAGTAATTACAAGGTGGATTTTCACACCCTAACATATACGCTTAAGTTAAGTTTTGGTTGTCCTTGGAGATTTTATATCTACACAGCTAATCCAAGGCCCTAGCCTAAGCTATTGGTGAACCCTATAAAAACTGTTACTAATATATTTTAGATTAGCGCTCTCATTTTAGGGGATTTTATTACTCAATGAATGGAAGTTCAACTGATGTTGTTTCATAGTCTTGTAAAAAAGAAACTAATTAGAACACCGACAAAGAAGATTTTACACTAATTCTACAAATGAAAAACAGTTTCAAGAAAAATGCATGAACAATCCTTCAAAAAATTGAAATGCAAACTTTTCTCTTTTCGATGCAAAAATGCACAATGCAACTTTGTCCTGAATACGAGAAAAGTAAACGAATAAAACAAACAAGTATTATTTTCCTTTTAAATTATTTTCAATATGAGAAGAAAAAAAAATCCTATGGTAAGATATTTTTCTTTTTCAAATATAAAATACAAACAATGCAATGTAACATGAAAATGAAGCTAAGAATCTTTTTTTGTTTTTTTTTAGAAAATGAAAGCAAGGGAAGGAAAAAAAAAAAGCTTAAACTTAACTACAATTCTTTTGATTTTTCTTCTTTCACTTTTGAAATGAAAACTTTAGGAGAAAAATAAAGAAACTTTTTCTTTTCTTTTCAAGGCACACAAAGAGACAAGGGAAACAAGCAAAAATATGATTAAGGTCCTAGACCACTACCACGAGGTAGTGATTCAAAAGAAACCAGCGGAGAACCTAAAGCTTGTAAACAAACCCTCAAACTTTGAGAAATAAAAAGAGACAAAGAACACCATTCAAAAGAGACTATCCTGCAATCTTAAAGACAAACTAAGACTCAAACCTTGTCAATCAACAATCAACAGAGATCCCTGACACTCAGGAGGACCCGAGAAACCAATATTTTCCTAGAAAAGAGAGAAGGGTTTAAAAAAAAAAACCCAAAAAGATACAAACACACGAGCTGTGTTCAAAGAGCCCATGTATGTACATGGTTTGGATTAAGGCAGGACACATGTGTACGCGGGTTGAGCAACCAATAGGTCACGTACATGTCTAAAAATGTTCAAAATAAGAAAATTTTCAGACTTTAAACCAATCCCAGGTAACCTGGTAAACACCTTGTAGGTGGCTAGAGACTAAAAAAATACAAAAAAATAAGAAATCAAACCAAAAGAATATCTCCCAAACATACCCTAAGGAGATTCCCCAGTGGAGTCGCCAATTCTACTATGGGGAAAAATCCCCCTAATCAGGGTCTAGTGACTAGGTAGAGTAATGATAGCATAAAAGACATAATTTCTCTTATTCCACCCAAATATAACAAGACCTAATGACAATTAAGGAAAGGGAGAGTAAATCAAGGTATGCACCTTAAGTCCTTCCATTTATAGCAGATCATTTCCTCTAGTTGTTCGGTTCTGGATTGTAGGGCTCCTCCCAATGTTGGCCTGAAAAAACTTTAGAGAACAATGTACAACAACATATGCATAATCACCAAGATCATTTAAAGGCCTAAATATTCATGAAAGCAGTTTAGAAATATACACATGAAGACACATAGATTAGGAACAAGAAGATTCTCTTTTATTCAAAACAAGATGATAAGATACAACCTTAATCTTCCTGACACCGCTCCAAGAACCTCGCCTGGGTTTCTCTAATTAAACTCCAAGTGCACCATTCCCAAAGTGAGATCCTTACAACTAACATGGCAATAGAAGGAAATGGATGGATTTCATAAGAAGAAAAAATGATTCTGAATACTGAGGATGAATACTCAGAGCATGATGCAAAGGCTTGGAATGCGAAAAGGAGAAATTTTGGCATATTTCACTTGCCTCTTCTTTCATATATTGTATATCCATAAAATCACCGCCATAAGGCCCTTTTTATATGAAGAAATGATGGTTATTCAGTTTTCAGAAGGGCTACAAGATGTAAAATGGTTGTGCAACACAAAATAGTCTGTAAACTTAGTCGGAAAGTGCATAATTTTTTTGGTTTTCGCAACTTTTGAGAGTATACGTAGGTTGTTAGGTATTCAGGTCACGTATGTACGCACTTTTCATATGCATCAGCTAGTGTATGTACCTGTTTCGCATGTGTATCAGGTCATGTACACCTTGAAAAGAGGAGTTTTTTAAGAGGAACCTCAAACAAAAGTGGTTGGAAAATGTGTAAATGAGTAGGCCAATGTAAAAAATGCATAGTAGTGGCATTTAGAGCTATAAAAGTCCTTCATCCAAGGGTTTTGATTCTCCTTCCTTGAGAATTCTCTTTCTTTCCCTTATAGCCATTGTGATATGTCTTTCTTAGTCAACCTCCAAAACATTCCCTCAACTACAGATTCTAGGTCCCGGCAAGGGAACCATTTGTTGGCACACAGGTGTAAGACCTTAGGTTCAAGTTATCTTAACCAAAAAAACCTTTAGACACTGGTCCTTTCGACATCACCTGCATGCAAGCGAAGTCTCACTCGAGGTATCTATGGGGACTGCAGGAACCAAGTTTCTACAGTGGTGAGAGAATGTGAGGCGATCAACTAATTCATTACAACCTATCTGTACTGTGTGCAACATTCAAATTCTATTTAATCCTTAATTGATTCATACATACAATTATAATGCAATTTACGATATCACTTGATTATTGAATTGTCTAATCTACCACACAATATCAAATCATCAACATAGCTATATCTAACCATGCATAAAAAAAGTAGACATGAATAAGCACACAAAAATACATTCAACATGAACTTTCACGTGGTTCACCCAACCCTGGGCTACGTCCACAATCGTTGGCTTCTTTATTATTTTTCTTTAAGTAACAACCTCAAGCTTGTGCACTGCGCTACAATGGATACATCAAGATCAATCCCCATCCCACATAGCCTCTGTAGTACAAGCTTCCTCCCATTCACTCTCCTAATTTTCAGCCACAAGCTCTCTTCTTCTCTCTCTCTCTATATAACCATAAAAAAATATCACCAGAACCCCTAATCTTCCCGCCCCATTACATATTTATACAAGAGATTAGGGCTCAAAACCCTATGACAACGCATCATGAGTCGGTTACAACTCTTTGCTCGGGTGGCTTTTCTTTCCTTTTCCTCCTTCTTTCTCTCCTTGCTTTATCTTTTTGGTCTTCTTGATCTTCTTGATTTTCTGCTAAGTGTGCTTTTACTATGCGCTTTGAGCTTGGCTTCTCCCCTTTCCTCTTCTACTGCACGTTTTCTCCATACTTAGTCTTTTCTTCAAAATTATATCCAAAACTTCTTGTCCAACATTGATCCCAATCCCTTACTATATGTCATATTGCTTTCATGAAGAGACAATTCAATTTAAGTTGATTGGAGACTTCCACATAGGAGCAAAATAATCCTAACTAACGAAAGGGACATTGACTAGGATACTCACAATTCAAATTTCTTGAATCTATTCATATGGTTGCTACTAACAACATTCTAAACATCGACTGTCCTTTACTTTTAAGAAAAGTACAAATTGATCTATGCCACTTCGGTTCTCGGGATCTCTAGGTAAACACAATTTAGAAAATCTTGTCTATTGATCTTAATCCCTTATTATATGTCATTTTGTTTGCATGAAGAGACAATTCAAATTATGTTGATTGGAGACTTTCACATCCATCCTTTAGCGCAAACAATTTTGTTAATGAGGGAAAAAGCATCAGGACAAATAAATTTAAAATTATTTTAAAATTATTGAAGCCATATATGTTAATAAATATAAAATTATTGAAGTTGTGCATATGGTAAGAGGAGGATTCAAARTGARGAGGTTTCAAAATAACACTTATTACATGTAGAGAAAGAAGGTACATTCTTAATATGAATAAAATGTGTAAGTAAACTTAGTATAGTATTTAAAAAATAAAACCCCCTTATTATTCATTATATATATATATGAAATTTAAGAAAATGATATTAAGTATATAATGATTTGGATTTATTTTTTATTTGAGATTAGTTAAGTCTAAGAGATTTGCATTTCAATTTTTATTTTATTTTTATCTTTCTTGATGCTTAATAAATTCTTGATGCAATCATGATTTGGAARATGGTAGCCCATATGATTGTACACATAATATTTGTCTACAAATTCCAAATAATCTTGGAGATTTATATCTTTTCAATACAATACCCCTTTCACATGCATTCATGAAAATGATCATTTCTAAATAAGGTATACCTAAAATCCTTACATGTTGGAATTGTTTATAAAACATAAATATCTCTCTACATAAAAATTAATCTCACATTAATAAAGATGTGACTTACAACAACATATAAGCTTTAATATACCATAATCTTTATATCAATGGAAACAACTACATAGAAGTGAAATACATAAAAAAATAATCTCACATTAATAGAAAATATGACTTACAACAACATATAAGCTTTAATATACCATAATCTTTATATTAATAGAAACAACTACATAAAAATAGAAATGAAATGAAGTGATACATAATACTAAAATAATGATTAATTTTCCTCTACAACTTATGTCACGATCTCTCACAACTTATGTCACGATCTCTCAATTGGCTTAACTTCTTCATGCAAATGCAAACATACGATCTCTCAATTTGCTTAACTTCTCCATGCACATGCAAACATTGTGGTTGTTTATAACACAAAACTAACAATAGCCCACACACTCCACACTCAGAACATTGTGTTTGTTTATAATATATTGTCTATAGCCCACACACTGCAAACGTTGTGGTTGTTTATAATATATTGTCTATGTCATTCCACTATCTTAGATCATGTTTTAAGGTATTGTGCAAGTGCTGAACTAAAACTGCTCACCCTGGTTGGAATTGGCAAATCACAGATATGCAATATTCGAAAGATTGGTTGTTAGGTTTGCATTTTTTATAATATGAGTGGAAAATCTAAAATACCTCAATAGAACTTGCCAAACTACTCAACAGAACTTGCTCAAACTACATTTTTGACTTGGTGAGATTGTAATTTCAGATTTCCATCAAGTGCAGGTTGAAAGATTACCAAAAAGGAAAAAGAAATGCACACTCCGTGTAAGTGGTGAAATTATGATTTTAAATTTACAGCCAAATGAAAGTCAGAAAAATCAAAATCAAAATCAAAATCAACAAAGTGAGGGAAAAGTAGGTTAAACTTCTAAGATGATTTTTTCTTGGGATACTTTTCTGAAATTCGGAGAGAAATCGTTAGATTTGTAGATTTGAGTGATTATTTCTGTATAATTAAAGTGTCTTAAGATTTTTTCAACATGTTGAATCCATTTCTACATTCAAAAATAGATTTTGAACAACAAAAAAATTGTAATTTATATAAATGAAAAAAATCATTTCATAAAACGGCTAAATCGCATGTATGAAGTGGTGAAAATGCATTATGAAACTGCATTTTTGATGTGGTGTGATTGTAATTTCAAATTTCCAGCCAAATGCAACCTTGAAAATCAGCGAAAAGCGTTAAAAGAAATGATGAAAAGTGGGGAGTGGGCGTACGTTTTAGTTGACGCCGAGCCCACGCTCTTCCTTCCCGTATGTTAAACTTCCCTTGCCAATATTCGTGCTTTCTTTCACAGTTTTTAGTACATGCTCTGGGATGGAACTCTGACTGTAATGTAATTATGATTTTTGTCCAATTTATGGACCAAACTAACCATATTGAAAACTATACTACCATATTGAAAACTATGAAATTCGTCAAATTTTTGACAGGAGGATTTGAATGAGATTACCCCTTATCTGACACCTTGTGTGGTGCTGCTATTCATGACAACTCTGTTTGGCGTGCTCCGATGCTCTTTGATTTAACATTTGCACTTGCTCCACATGCCTGGACCGTATATCTCTCTGCAGCCGCGTTTTCTCATCCAGCTCCGTGATGTTCCTTCAGTAAACTTGTCCTATAAGTATGCTTCGTACCTGCCAGGAGCCTCATTATCTTTGTCGCTTATTCAGATAGGAGCTGTTTCGTACCTCACTGTTCGCTCTTCGATCAGGACCCCTGGGAGCACACAAATATTCATAGGGAAGAGTATTCAATGAAAGGCGTTGTAAAATGGATTCTGTGATAGGACAATTAGACGACAAGAAAATGCAAATTAAATTGTCCAATCTCACTAAAGATCCCTGGCCTTACTCGAGGCCCGCCTGCGTTGATCAGTGTATGAATCCAATCGGTAAGTGCTGGCCTCAGTGGACAGTTGAGCTGACAAATGTACGATAAAATGGGAAATAAAGCTTTTTTCTTTTCCGCTAATGTTGGGATCTGTGCACAGCAGTCTAATGGGAAATATGACATTCATAGGAAATATCAATAATCACAATTGTTATTGACATTCATAGGAAATATCAATAATCACAATTGTTAATTGTTGTAATGCAAACTCTCCTGATAAATTATAATGAATAATGACGTCTCGTTTGTTTAATATTTTGGATTTGCTCTACATGGGGTGCCACTTGGTCAGTGTCATAGCACAGATGGAATGGGGGTGGCAAGGGGAGTTATTAACTTCGGTCGTCAACCCTCCGCTCATTACTGCAAAATGATCTGCATCTAGCGGATAGTAATGGTAATGCGTCTAGACAACCTTACAGGGTTAATGGCCCCTCGCGCAAGCCAGACCAGGCGTACCAGGCCTAGGGAAGCCGTCACATCGGCTCTTATGGCTAGCTTATCCGTCAATTCTCAGTGTACTAAGCGAGGAATTGCCCTGCTGAATTCATTCATTCCCCCTATGCATTTGCTCCTTCTCCTTGGTTCTTTTTAGCGATTTCTCACCTTTGCCCTCTGCAACTGCGTTTGCTCCCTTGCTCTCTCAAACGAATTCTCTCTTTATCCATCTGCTAATCCGCTCCTGCCCCTTGGCTCTCACAGACGAATTATCTGCATTTCCCTTTGCTTTTACTCCTGCGCTTCGGCTTTTTCGAGCTCTCCTGGATGCTTTCCAACAACCCATCTGCCCTCCGCCTTCACTCCACTGCAAACCATCCTCTGCATTCTCTCCACCATGCCAAGAGAAAGGCAGAAGTCCGGGACAGGCTCGTTGTACTACAACGCCCTCTCTAGGTGCGATAGACTTACCCCCTCCCAATTGGCTCTCATTGATTCTCGCACCACCAGCCCTAGGCATAATAGCTAGGGCCCGTCGGAACCACCATCGTCACCGACCATCATCAGGGCACATGTATGCTCTAGTTTTTTGCTGGTCTACTTTCAATTCCAGATAATGGTGGGGTGCAAGTTCTGGGAACTTCAGCGTGTTTGTAATGTCATGGTTTTCATATCTAAGTTGTGGCACATTCCCTAACATATTTTTGTCGATGATGACCCCTTCTAGTATGTCAGCCATCACCAATGTGTAGTTAACATTATTTAGTAGTGTCACAGGTGGGGCATCATACTTTCTTGGTGGATTGTAGTCATGGGGGAACCTCTGCTTCGATGATGATTATGCTACCAGAGTCTCCTCATACTCTACCTTTGGTTCTATTGGTGATGCTTTTGTGCGAGCCTTTTTTGGTACGGGAATTGGTGTTGTTAGCACCATGATTTTCATAGGCAGAGTTAGAAGTTTGTCCAAAGTTTTCAAAGTCATGCCATGATCTTGGGAACATTAAGGCATTCCTAGATGAGTCATAGTTAGTGTGTCAAGTTTTATGAGGTCAATAATTAAATAAAGAGTGACTTGAATGTCAAGTAAGGGGTCTAGCCATAAGTTGGGTTAAAGGGCGTATTGTCTTTTTCATAAAACACCATCATAAAAAAAAAAAGATTCAAGAGTGTAAAGTCCATCATGTTCAATTTGTAATGGTCAACTTTTCCCTAAGTCTTGAATCATTTTAAAAAGTGGGAATTTATGTGCTAAGGTAGGGTCATAGGTTAGGGTGAATTTCGTGTCAAAAGGTATCATGGTTCATCATCACCTTTCATGAGGTCAGAGAAGGGACAATCATGACACTCAATGTCATTTGTACCATTGCAAGATTCAAAAATGTACCCGCTATGCAAGTTCGTTGCGCAAATTCCTAAACTTACCTTGAAATGTCTTATCACCTTGGATAAGCACTTTCTGTTTCAAATTTCATCACTTATCGATTCAAGCATGAATATTGGCCACCTTTTTTCTTTCTCCATTTTCCTCCAAGACCTATGCATAGTCCATAGCCTATCCAACAAGCTCTAAAGATCTCTTCTATGCAAACACCATTCGCTATGCAAATGTTGTGCACTGTCTTTTGCTACCCAAACCTGTACTATGTTTTTTGTTACGCACTCTCCATTCATTTCAATCACTGTCCAAGAGCCTTTCTTGGAGCGCAATGTAAGTTATCCTCTGAAACGAATTTGATTTTCACATAACCAACTTTGCTTCATTTGAGCTAATCCCTAGCCATCCTGGTTACTGTGCAAGCTTTCATGTTGAGCATGAAGGTTCTTCTATTTTGAGCAGTTTGAAATTTACTTGTGCAAAGGAGACATCGAAAAACCATGACTCCATAGGGAAAGAAGAAATATAAGGGAGGAAACATTTTCAGATATGAACCCCAAGGGCTGACTTTGGTGAACTCAAACCCTGCATATAGGGTGTTCTTTGAACAAGATGGATGTATGAGATTCTGTGAAAAGGTTCAGGGGTATAATGTGCAACTAACCAAGTAGTTTGCTCTAAACTTTAATGGTGTCAGCACAGCCATTGCAGGGATCACTTTTCTAGTGTCAAAAGAGACTATATCAGCTGCTACAGATATTCATATGCAAGGAGAGAAGTGGTTTAAAGGTATGCCCTTAGATCCTTCATTTTATATTGATTTTCCCAAACCTAAATATAGAAATCAGAGTATTGGTGCCACCATCCCCAGGAAATATGTTTTGGAACCTTATGAGAAGCTTTTGAGGGTAATCCAAAAATATTTTACTTGTGAGGGTAAGTTTGATAGGGTATATCAATACCACATAAGGATTCTTATGCAATTTATAGGGAAAAGGTCCCTAAAGTTACCCTTATACCTATATAAAAGCATGGGAAAAATGGAAGACAGAGTCCAAGCCAGAACTGACCAGCGAAAGAGTAGCTTATTCCACTTTTTCTTGGTAAAGTTGTTGGTGGTTGAAGAGCTTAGAAATTTAAACAGGGACTGGGATTCCTTATTGACCTAGCAAACTTTTCCCTGGATCCTAAAGAAGATACCCCCTTGTCTGCTGAGAATTAATCATCTCATAGTTCAGGGGTGAAAGGAGGAGGTGTTGATGGAAGAGGGAAATGGAAAGAGATTGAGAATCCATCACCCAGTCAACCAATCTTGAAGAAAAGAAGAAAACTACAATTCATTGATGAACCCAAGGACACACAGGCTCCCAGTAAACCACTCACCAGGTCATATGCTAGGAGGTTTCCCATACCCACAGTTCAGATAGAGTTTGTTGAATTTGCAGCCCAGGAGGTTGATGAGGAGCAAGTGAAACCAGGAGAGAAAGGTTCAGATGTCAAAGAGATGCAAAAACAAATCAAGAAATCTCAGCATATTATAGCTCAAATCTACGAGGAGAACAGGGAATTGAAAAAGAAACTAATAGAGAAGACTCCTGAAACACAAACACCAAAAAGAAAAGCAATTCCTATGCAAGAAATGTCAAACGGAAGAAAGATCAGGCAAATCCCTAAGACTATAGTTGCAGCCAAACCCACATCTCCTCTGACAAGTTCCTCAACCATGAATAGTAATCCAGACATATAGGGCAAGAAAGAAGCAAGTCAAAAATCTCCTACTTCACCCATAGAAGGAGAAAATAACATGAGATCAATAAATAAGCATGTAAGAGAAGATCAAGATTAAATCATTAAGCTTAGGGAAGAAAGGTGGTTATCAGATGACAGAGCCATGAGACATTTTAAGGAATGCATACCAGCTAGAGAAAATCCCTGTGCAACCCTTTCTATTGCTCAATCAAAGTTGAAGAGGAATGCAACCTTGTTGAGGCAGACGAGAAATTTAAAGAGACAGAACCTGCCATTGAGAAAAGAAAACAAGGCCTTAAGGTTATATGTGGAATTGGATGAAGAAGCCAAGGATGGGCCAAACCTCCTTGCTGAAGTTGCAGAAAGAAATATGAGTGAGGAAGCCTCAATTTTGTCCCTTTTGGGTATGGAACCATGTCTAAGTTTTGTTTAAATCATCAAAGTTGTGGTAAATATACATTTGATGTTGATGTGGGTTTTTTTCACCAAGGTGAGTACTTGTTGTGCACAGTCTGTTGTTTTAATCAAGAAATAGTCATACACAACACTTGCATAGTGAATATTCACTACGCAAATGTTGTAAGCTCACATAATCAGAAAGGAGGATATGTGATGAAAGGAATACATTTTTTTAGGAAGATACATGGTTCCCAACCTTTGTTGTCACATGGATTCGCACGAGCAACCTCAGCATGGACATTCTCTACGCAAATGTTGTAGCCAACACTTGCACAACAGTAACCAAAATTCGCTACGCAAGGGTGACAAAGTTGTCCAGCAATGCACGTGATGACTTGAGACACTCTCTAGATGGACCTGATGACTCATCACAACCACATGCTCGAATTTTTCTCAAGATCTACGATTATAAAGGATATTTTGTCTATGTTATGATTGACAAAATCAGATTTTCTATTCTTAGTAAATCTTGTTGAAGTTGTTGTTCTCTTTGAAAGCAACCAGATCCATCATTCTAGGATGTAGTAGTTCGACCCCTAACAACTAAGTGTAGCCTTAGTTTTCTATATATGTTAATTATAATGATGAAAAGGGGGGTGATTTGGCAGAAGTATAGACATTCAGATCTTTAGTGTAATTTTATGAATCTAATAGAAATACAAATGCAAAAGTCCTCAACTCCTTATGAAAAAGATTCTAATGGTGGTGATGTGAAGATTGTTCTCTCATCTTTGTATGAAGATAGAGATGTAAAGAGAGAGAGGGCGGGAGAATGTGGGGGAGAGAGAGTGAGTGAGTGAGTGAGAGAGAGAGAGGGAGAGAAAGAGGGAGAGATAAAGATAGAGTGAGGGTGAGACAAGGGTAAATGTAGGAGAGAGAGAGAGAGAGAGAGGAAGAGACGACAAGAGAGGGGGAGAGAGAGTGAGAGGTGCATAGTGATATGGAGAGAGGAAGAGGGATGGGGTAGAGAGGTGTTGATGATTACAGTTGCGTGAGACATCCTCCAGGACACAAAATGAGTGAGTCGACCTAAGAGAAAGCCCATAAGTTGGGTGTACCCATGAGTTGGGTGTGTGGTTCCTCTCTAATACAGAGAAGGAAAGTTGTGTGCCCCTGTGTGGGGTGAGGAAGCCCATGATTTGGGTGTGTGGTTCCTCTCTGAGACGAAGATGGAATGTTGTGTACCCCTGTGAGGGGTGAAGGATCCCATGTGATGGGTTTACTGTTCTCCTCTGTGCAGAGAGTTGAGATGATATTCCATATGATTATCATGTGTAACAAAATGAGAAAAAATATTTGTTGAGTTGGACGTGCATGTGGCTAAGCATAGGTGAACATGATCCTAGTGTTTGAGCACTAGTGAGTGTGGTTTTCCTATGAGACACAGTGAGATAGAGATGTGGACATCCTTGTGGTTGAGCATAGATGGATGTGCCCCCAGTGGTTGAGCATTATTGGGTGTATGATATCCCTTGCTATATTGTTCAAAAGTTAGACTTACCTGTAACCCTATTTGTTATGTAAAGGGTACAGGTCGGCCCCACCATAAAGTGAAAGATAATTAATGTAAAAGATAATTAATATTAAATATAATTAATGTAAAAGATAATTAATATGGCAATTATTAATTATATTTTGAGTTATTGAGGTCGGCCCTATTGTGCCAAAAGACATATCATTTGATGTGATAAGTCTTATATAAATAAAGGTGAATCCCCATTGAAGAAACACACTTATCATTGTGTCATCTCATGATTTCAGAAGTTGTGGTATGAAATTATGAGAATTACAACACCCTCTTGTGTGCTAGGTTTGGTGATGGTGTGTGAGGTCTTTCTCTTTAAGAACATAGCAAAGGATTGGCTAGGTTTTCTTCCCTTGTTGAAAAGGGTTTCCCAGGATACATCTTGTGTTCTTGTGCATGGTTATTCTTCTTGTGATGTTGGTTTGTTGCAGTAGTTATGGTTCAGTTTATGCTACATAGTAAGAAAAATTAAAAGTAAATGCATGAGCCATAGCTCATTGAAAATTCAACATGATTTTAGTGCAGGTACTGAAGATGACCATTGCACAATTTGAAAGGGGTCGGATCCTCTCTCAAATTTCTTTGGTAAAATTGTTTAGAGTTGGTCACATGCCTACTAGCCTAGGCCAAACCCTGGTTAAAGGAGACCGCAGTAAGGGAGAAACACCACTAAGGGCTAGATCTTCCTTTTAAAATTCTATGGTGAATTTAAAACCCTTGAAACAACAGCTGAGGAGTGTGGGAGAGAACGCTGAAGCCTAAGAGAAGAGTCAACTACTAGAATAAGGTAGTTGCGTGCGTGAGGAGCAAGCCTATCCTAGACCGTAGGCCTGTGGAACATCTCCGTAGAAGCTACATGCATCTAGCAACAGTTTGAAGGTTGGAAAAAGGGTAGCAACAACAAGGTAAAGGGCTCGTCCTACTGAGAGAGGGTTTTCGCATCCAAAAGGAAACCAAACACTAGACTCAACTACACGAGAAATCAAGGAACTTATCTATTCAGGATCAAAGTCAAGAAAGACAAGTTTTGTAACATTGGTTATGTTACTGGTCATTAGTAATTTTGTTGACATTGAGAAGTAACCTTATTCTTATTGCATTGATGCTGACAAATCATAATGTGCTACCTTCATGATGGTTGTGAAGTGTTGGAATAGTAATGATGTGATAGTTGGTTGCAAAGTATTTTCCACTTTATGCCTACAATTTTCGAATGGTGGAAGTATGTTTGCARCAATCAATAATTATATTTGAAGAATATTTGCAAAATAGAGAAGTAAATTTGTTGGTATGGTGTCAAGAAAATTTGTGGCAGTGTTGTCAGTAACAAAMGGTTGCAGCARCCATGCACCCTAAGATGCATTGTCCAACAACAAGGGCCATGTATGAGGTGGATGTTATGCTTGACAACAATTTTCAGCCAAAGATCTTGGAGACTACTTTACCATGATCTGGGTTATCAAAAGTTGCAGAAATAWCTATGATTATTTTTTATGAAATTGAACAGTTACTTGAAAGATAACTCTACAACAAATATTGTTGTTGATAGAATCCAGGATGGTGATATTTTGCACATTAACCTTAATATCATTTTTCTTATATTATCATGTAAAGTTAGATTYGGTTGATGTGAGTGATGTGTTAATCATGAATAGATTGAATATGATAGTGCAAGAGTTTCTGGGCATATTCCAACAAAGTTTTGAGGCATATTCAAGTCAGTTCCAAACCTTGCTTAGTGAAAATCTAAGGATGTATCCCTGTATCAGTTGAGCAGAGTTTTAGACCCAAATTTGAAGGAATATATGAGGTATATAAGGACCAAGTCTGAGGTATGTCCCGAGTATGAAGAAAGTTTCTACAGGACCAAAGAAACAAGGCCTCCCCAGCTACATCAGCTACAAAGTTGATACCGAATTTGTTAGAGACTTGTATGGTACAAGATGGCTACAGGGGAAAACATGTATGTTTATAAAGTGTAGCAGTGGCAGGTGGCCATAGGAAGCTACAACAACATAATTTGTCTTCTAGTCTATGGAAAACAAGTGAGGAATGTCATTGCTTATCATGACATTGAAAAACAAGCAGAATATCCATTGGTGTACACTCTCAGGTATGCACTTGTATACTTTATTTGCATCATTTTCATAAGGGTACTTGCAGGAGGAAGGAACCCTTGATGCAATCATGGATCGAGAGGAATCCTAGTGCATTCAAAGGAACAAAAAACTGGAAGTGAAGAGTCTGGGTTTGATTGTTTTAATTATAATGCTACATTTCTAAGGTTGCTACATTACAAGTAGGTGTTGTAGTTGTGACAACAATCCTTAAATTGTTTTGATTCTAGATATGTACTCATGAATCTCCTCTAGGATATATTCTTGTCTTTTTTCCTTTCGTTTGTTTCCTTGTTCCAGGAAGGTTAACAACAAAGGAATATGTTTTTTCTTCGGACTTAAGAGGGATTCAAGACTATTTGAGAAGAAGGAAAAGACAAAAACCTTCTCCCCTTCAGCAGTTCAGAGGGAGATAGTTATTGATCCAAGTTGATTCAGTTGTGTCAATTGATATTCCCAGAGACTTTGCAGTAGGCCATAAAAGGCCTCTCTAGCCTTGAAAAACTCCGCAAGAGGCATAAATACACGTAGTTGATGGATGTGTCATACAAAACGAGACTTGTAGTTAGAGGATTCTCACAAGTAGAGGGAGTGAACTATGATGAGACATATTGATCCAATATCCCAATGCACTTCCATCCATGAGTTGGAAAATACATCAAATAAATGAATTCTTGATGAGTTTTTGGCTTCAACAAGAGTGTTGTTGATCCAAACCTACAGTATTACATTGTTGGTCACGAAACCCTGATTTTCGTGACTTATTTAGGAATCCTTGTTGTTAGATACAGTCAATATTTGACTTATGATTTCAAGATGAAGGATCTGGGTAAGATGCACTACTTCTTGGGACAAGAAGTATGACAGAGGATTGATGAGATTTTCCAGAGTCAAGGAAAATATACAGTGGATACTAAAGAAGTTCAGTATGACAGAATGAAAATCCATGACTACATCGATGGTGATGGATTTGACAAAAAATAAATGATGATGACTCAGATGAGATTTATCCACATGTGTACCAACAACTGATTGGATCATTGATGTATCTGGTTAACACCAAACATGATATATTCTATGAAGCAAATGTGCTTAGTCAATCCATGAGTCAGCCGAGACAGACTCATTGGATAGCAGAAAAACATGTATTGAGATATCTATGAGGCACAACTGGATATGGCTTGAGATATGACTCCATTGTAGACTTGAGTCTTCAAGTATAAGCCGATGCAAATTGGGCAGGGAACGTAGTGGACCAGAGTAGCACATCTGGTTGTTGTTTTACCTTAGGGTCTGCCATGGTTTCTTGGTGCAGCAAGAAACAAAACTTTGTGGCCTTGAGTATCGCAGAAGCAGAGTATATATCATTGAGTGTGGCAGTCCGTGAAGCAATGTGGTTTCACAAGATTCTGACATATTTATTTTATCATGAGATGGATCCTATTATTATTTGTGATAAATAAAGTTGTGTGAATCTCTCTGAGAACGTTGTGTTTCATGATATATAGAAACACATTGAGATTAAATATCATTATATCAGGGACATGTTGAAGAGGAAAGCAGTACATGTACAATACCTTCCTACACATGAAAATATTGCAGATATCTTCACTAAACCGCTTGGAAATACGAAGTTCGAGTACTTCCATGAGAAACTGGCTTGGTGAATATTACCTCCCTAGATGAGAGAGAGTGTTGATGATTACAACCAAGATGAAGTTCGAGTACTTCCATGAGAGACTTGGCCTGGTGGAGAATGCTTCCCTAGCTTAGAGGGAGTGTCGATGATTACAACTGCATGAGACATCCTCCAGGATACATACTGAGTGAGTCGACCTAAGAGAAATCCCATGACTTGGGTGTACCCTTGAGTTGGGTGTGTAGTTCCTCTATGACACAGAAAATGAACGTTGTGTGCCCTTGTGTGGGGTGAGGAAGCCCATGATTTGGGTGTGTGGTTCTTCTCTGAGACTAAGATGGGATGTTGTGTACCCCTGTGAGGGGTGAAGGAGCCTATGTGATGGGTTTACTATTCTCCTCTGTGCAGAGATTTGATATTATACTCCAGATGATTATCCTATGTAACACGGTGAGAAAGAAGATCTGTTGAGTTGGACGTGCCTGTGGCTGAGCATAGGTGAATGTGATCCTAGTGGTTGAGCACTAGTGAGTGTGGTTCTCCTGTGAGACGCAGTGAGATAGAGATGTGGACATCCATGTGGTTGAGCACTAATGGGTGTATGAAATCCCTTGCTATATTGTTCAAGAGTCAGAATTGCCTGTAATCCTATTTGTGATGTAAAGGGTATAGATCGGCCCCACCATAAAGTGAAAGATAATTAATGTAAAAGATAATTAATATAAAAGACAATTAATGTAAAAGATAATTAATATGGTAATTATTAATTATATTTTGAGTTATTGAGGTCGGCCCTATTGTGCCAAAAGACACATCATTTGATGTGATAAGTCCTATATAAATAAAGGTGAATCACCATTGAGGAAACACACTTATCATTGTGTCATCTCATGATTTCAAAAGTTGTGGTATGAAACTAAGAGAATTACAACACCCTCTTGTGTGTTAGGTTTGGTGATGGTGTGTGAGGTCTTTCTCTTGAAGAATATAACAAAGGATTGGTTGGGTTTTCTTCCCTTGTTGAGAAGGGTTTCCAAGGATACTTCTTGTGTTCTTGTGCATGGTTATTCTTCTTGTGATCTTGGTTTCCTGCAGTAGTTATGGTTCATTTTATGCTACATAGTAAGAAAATTTAAAAGTAAATGCATGATCYATAGCTAATTGAAAATTCAACAAGAGGAAGATAGGGAGGGAGAGAGAGGTAAAGAGAGAGATGGGGGGGAGTAAGGTATAGAGAGAGGGAAACAAGGGAAAAGGGAGAGAGGTGAAAAGGGGGGGTAAGAAATCGAGCTACGAGTAAGAGGGAGATAGAGAGAGAGAGGGGTAGATATAGATAGATAGAGAGAGAGAGAGAGTGGGGGGGGTGGAGAATAGAGGAGGGAGAGAGAGAGAGAGAAACAAAGAGAAAGGGGAAAGGGAGGGGATATATCGAGAGAGAGAGAGAGAGAGAGAGAGAGAGAGAGAGAGAGAGAGGCAGTTAAAGAGATATAGGAAGAGAGAGGTAAAGAGAGATAGAGAGAGAGGGGAAGGTAGAGAGAGAGATAATGAGGGAATGCAAGAGAAAGTGGGAAGAGAGAGAGGGAGGATAGAGGGGAAAATAGGAGAGAGGGAGGGAGGGGGAGACAGGGATGAGAGAAATATGGGGAGAAGGAGGGATAGAGGGAGAGAGAGAGAGAAGCGGGGGGAGGATTGAGGGAGGGATCCATAGAGAGTTGGGGGCAGGGAAGAAGGTGGAGAGAAGACATAGAGAGTGAGTGAGGCAGAGAGAGAAGGGAGGGGTGATTGGATAGAGAGAGAGGGAAAGAAGGAGACAAGAAGTGAGAGGAAGAGGGGGCAGAGATAAAGGGAGAGGGAGAGAGGGGGGAGGATACAATGAGAGAGAGAGAGAGAGAGAGAGAGAGAGAGAGAGAGATTGGAGGTTAGAGGGGGGAAAGACAAATATGTCATTTTAACAGGAATGCACACATCTTCCTATTCCTAATAATGCACGCATGTTCCTAAAGTGCATGCACATTATTTTTATTTAAGTTTTTTTTAGGAACATGCACATGTTCTTGTACATGTGTTTCTCAAGAATGCACACAGGTTCTTGAGAACATGCCTACGTGGCTTGTTGAGTGGAGGTTCGGGGTTTGTCAAACATGTCACATCAGGAATGCATGTGTGTTCCTAGAAATGTGCATGTGTTCCTATAAGTGTGCGTTATTGCTAACTCCCTTGCCACTTTTTCGACTACCAATTTCGTGCACTCACCCTGATGTTCTCGGTCTTCTGACCCAATTCCCCAAAAATCAGGTAGTCTCAGTGTATTATCCAATCCTGCCATGTTATTGTGTGTCGTCTCTCCCCTTGGTGATACTAGTTGACTCTGACTCGATGCGTTGTTTCCAAAGATATGAATACTACTCTTCTTACTTCCTCCACTGACTACAAGGGATTTTGTCGACAAATTTTCTAATGTGGTTTTCGACCTAGGTGACGCACACGGGGTTGTGAATTCAACACAAGATTCAACCTGAATAAGGCTTACCGGCTCTTCTGTAATAGAATTGTGGTGAGGATCCTCCTCTTTTCCTTGTATACACTGTAATTATACAATGTGGATGTTTGTGTAAGGTTCTTGGTACTCACCGCGCTTCTCTCTTTTCTTAGCCTCCGTATTAAACTCCTTGTACCTTATTCAACTACGCAATACCCAAAATTCATCTTCTCCTTCTGATATTCCTTCTTCACTTTTTTTCATCCTCAGTGCTCCCCTCCCTTATTCATTTCTTCTCTCCTACCTTCAGACCATCTCTTGGACAACCCTAGTTTCTCTTTGTGCACATAATACTTTAGCTATCAGAATCCATTGTCATCACACATTTATCACATAGTAACATGTTTATCCATGTACCTAGTGACTTCATAAATATTCCACACAGACCCTTAAAGAAATCGTTTTATGCAACACTATATGACTGTGTGCAATCGATTGTGAATT
>ML779792.1:664044-679253 GCA_009831015.1 Picea engelmannii
TCGGTATACACATATCTTTGCATCCATTGTTCTTCCTTGCTATGGGGAGAAATATCCCTCACTAGGGTCTAGTGACTAGGCAGAGAAATGACACCTTAAAAGACAAAATTACTCATTTCCACCCAAAACTAACAAGACCTAATGAAAATTAAGGAAAGGGAGAGTAAATCAAGGTAAGCACCTCAAGTCCTTACATTTTTTGTAGATCCTTTCCATTTGCTATTAACTCCTGGATTGCAAGCCTCCTCCCAATGTTGGCCTGAAACAACTTCAAATAACAATGTACAACAACACATGCATAATCACCAAGATCATTTAAAGGACTAAATATTCATGAAAGCAATTTAGAAATATGAACACGAAGACACATAGATTTGGGACAAGAATATTCTCTTTTATTGAAAACAAGATGATAAAATACAACCTTAATTTCTTCAACACCGCTCCATGAACCTCGCTTGGGTTCCTCTAATTAGACTCGAAGCACACCATTCCCAAAGTGAGATCCTTACAACCAACATGCCAATAGAAGGAAATGGATGGATTGCAAAATAAGGATGAATGATTGGGAATGTTGAGGATGGATATTTAGAAAAAGATGCACAAGCTTGGAATGAGAAAGGGAGAAATTTTTCCAGAGTTCACTTGCCTCCTCTTTCATATATTGTATATCCATCAAATGACCCCCCTAAGGCCCTTTTTATATGGAGAAATGATGGTTATTCAGTTTTCAGAAGGGATACATGAGGTAAAATGGTTGTGAAACCCAAAATAGCTCGTAAACTCTGTCATAAAGTGAGAGTTTTTTTATTTTTCACAACTTTTGAGAGTATACGCAGGATGTTAGGTATTCAAATCGTGTATGTACACCGTCTACATATGCATCAACTAACGTATGTACATGTGTTGCATCTGTATCAAGGCGCATACACCTTGAAAAAATGAGTTTTTTCAGAGGAACCTTAGCAAAAGTGGTTGGAAAATATGTAAATGAGTAGGCCAATGTAAAAAATGCATAGTAGTGGAATTTTGAGCTATAACAGATGACCCCTAATGTGTGAGGTCAGAAGAGAAACTGATGGCTGAAATACATTACAACAAATTTGATAAATTCGGAAGGCACCGAGTCGAGTGAGCCCAGATGAGTATTCATGAGCGTGTCATCTGCAAAATAATAATAATAATCAGCTAGGTGGGCATACCCATGCTCGGGACAAACTAAGCATGGTTTCCAATCAATTACACTACTGATCCATGTCATATATAGTAATCATGGCTACATGAATAATATGTATGCTAATAAAATTTGTAGCCACGAATATTACACAGTGGATGTACATCTCAAAATCATCAGAAGATATACAAATACAATGTCATATGAATCTTCAAGAGGCATCAATTCCTGTAGTTGGAGATGATAGTTTCATTAATTGAGCAATATCTTCAAGATATTCCAAACTCAGGTAAGAGTATAATAAGAGTGTAATACTCACTACCCTGAGGTCTTCGACAAGCCGTCACAAAAATACTGGATGATCTCAAACATCAGGCACAAAACTTCATTGATTATGAACATGGACTTGATAGGACTCCTGGGATGGTCGACTCATGAAGGTCAAGAGACTTATAACAAAATGACCAACTTAGGTTGTAATACTTTCCCTTGGACAAGAGCATGTCATATGAAAAGATTCAGGAAAAATGTTATTGACATAAGTATGTGGCATAAGAGGCACCACAAACTCTCCATATGTTTGGAAGAGTAACCGAATAGAGGAGGACACAAATCTATGTAACGAGAACAACTTCCTAAGGTCATACTAAATCCCAATGTTTGTAGAACAAACTTAAAGATGTGCTTTGTCCAAGGGTGACTAGATTGCTTCCAGTAAAAGTGAATGTTTTTTCGTCCCCTCTTTTTGTAATCATTATTTTTTAGATATTTTTCATATATTTAACGAGACTGAAAAAGAATAAAATGACACTATGTTACAAAGGTGGAACGAGTGTCGTGGGAAATAAAACTAGTTCCAAGTGCATGGAAAATATTGATGCTTAGTGTAAGGAGACATATGTAGGATGGGTCAGGGTGTTAGATCACAAAGGCAAAAATGTTGCAAGGCTTGCACCTAAGGAATGTTCTGAAAGTTCAACAACAAAAAAATGGAGCTGACATTAGGCCAAAGATGCAAGAGTGAGACATGCAATGCAATTATGGATTGACACAATGAGACTCCTTCAATGTCAAGTTTTACAAGACTAGAGAAGGTAAGCTTGGCAATTTTTCATGTTTAGAGAGTCTAAAAAAATAGTAAAAGAAGACTCCAAAGTTGTCTTTTTCATAAGTTTAGACTCTAGGGCTCGAAAAAGAATAAAATAATACCAAGGAGAACACTTTTGGTCATAGGGGCCAGAGTATTCAGTTTTCGTACATAGTTTAATCGGTTCGGAAAAGGGTTAAACTTATACTGAAAGGACGTCTATTCAAAAACGTTTTAGCAAGTGTGGCAGAGACAAGATCACTCGACTATATTTTCAATTTTAAGGAGTCTGAAAAGAGCTTAACTATGGACTCCATTGTCCTTTTTCGTAAATTTAGTCGCCTGATCCCGAAAAAGTATAAAACATAACTTAGGATAACTCTCTCGCTAATATGTGTCTCCCAAGGCGTACCTTTTTCTTGGTTAATATATTGGCCAGAAAAGGGGTAAACTTGTGCCAAACATATGTTCTTTCTGGACCAATTAACGAATGTGGAAGAAACAAAGTCACTCGACGATCTTTTCCTGTTTAGGGAATTTGAAAAGGGATTAATGATCCAGATTTAGGAGTGGAACGAACTGATTAACAGATTGAATACAATAAACACATAGATATGAAGAATAACAAAAATATCTAGTGAACAATATCTTCTATTAAATAATGAAATAGGTTGAAACTATAAATTTGCAGAACTGAAACACTTGCTTGAATGGCGGTAGCTATCTATGAGAAGAGATGTGGTTGTTACACACATCCATCTGAGAAGAATGGATTATAATGAGGCTCTAGAGGCCTTTTTGATATTACTCATGAATGACAAAACCCTAGACATCCAAAAACCTAACCCTAGAAGGTGAAACTCCAAAAGTCATGTGGGCCCTATGGGTAAGTTGGTGTAATTTGGTACCTCAACATCCCAGGGTCGTAAATTTTACATACGACCTCTATTTTAGGCATGTGATAGCCCGTTGGAATGGTATTTAAGAGAACTAAACGTTCCGCTGCCAAACCCTGACTTTGTTTGTAGTTTGAATGTGGCAAGCAAAAAAAAATGTGTAGGGCCCAAAAACGGCCCTGGAAGTACAACAAGATGTGCTGACATGAAAACATACAAAATAATCTAATTGGATTAGGCGAGAGGCCACCCGTATCCACCTGGAGGATGTGTGGGGATTCAAACAACCCCAAAAGGGTATAAACCACAATTACAAATTAGTACAAAAGAACGTGTTGAAAAAAAAATAGACACGATGAGCTAGTTGGAATAGGTGGGTGGCCACCAATATCCACCTGGATCAATCCTCCCCTCTTAGGAAGTAATGGTATCCATTGCGTTGAGTTCCCCCATTAGGTGAGGAAACTTCTGTTGAATTTGGCCCTGGGTGAGCCACTTTGCTTGGTGTAGGAGTTTCCCTACCTTGACAACCTGATAAAGATGGATCCACTTCTGGCAAGTGCCCTTGACATGTGTGTCCACTATATGATCAATAGATGCTTGTTCCATGCAATGAGGATTGAGATTTGTTGGTGTCATATGTTCTGCGATCTCAGAGGTGTCCAATAATGGTGGAAAATATTGTCAAAAGACGTCCATATTGAATACTGGATGTAGACCAAGAAAGGGTGGAGTGTTGAGCTCAAAATCATTGCTACCCATAGCCTTGGTGATAGTGTAAGGCCCATAACGAAGTGGGAGAAGCTTTCGATGGGGCCTAGTGAGATTCTCCTTCTGCAGATGTAACCATACTTTGTCGAAAACCTGAAACCGGTGTGGTACCCCGTGTTGATCATGTTGCTTCTTGTACTTAGCATTGGATTTCTGCAAAATATCCTGGACATGTTGGTGGATGTGTTGAATCCTCTTAATGAATCTGGTGGCTTGGTCGATTATAGACCGATCAAGGGAAGAGTCTATCTGTGCAGTGGCAAGAGGAAGTGCAACATCAATGGGTCCCAAGTGTTGGAATCCCAGACCCACTTGAAATGGGATATGGTCGGTGGAACTATGGAGAGACCTGTTGTAACTATGTTGGACATATGGGAGACTCTCGTCCCATGTACGTGGATTCTTAGAATTGTAAATGCATAGGATGTGCACAAGCATTCGATTGACAACGTCTATTTGGCCCTTGGTTTGGGGGTGGAAAGCAGTGGATTTTGTGAGCTTGTTCTCCAACAGAGACCAAAGACTCGACCAAAAGGTGTTGAGGAACCTGTTGTCTTGGTCGAAGATGATGGTTTGTGGTATCCCAAAGTGGACCCACACTCATTTGAAGAAGAGCTTGGTAGTATCTGTCACCATGACATTCTTCTTACAGGCTGTGAAGATGGCCATCTTCAAAAACCGATCAACAACGACAAATACAGAGTCATTTCCTTGCTTGGTGGACGACAAGCCAGACATGTAATCCATTGAGATGGATTCCCAAGGCTTCTCGGGAATAGGAAGATGAGTGTATAATCCTTTCTTCTTGATGGATAGATTGGAAATGGCACAGGCAGGGCAAGATCTAATATACTTGTTGACATCCTGTCGAAGTTTTGGCCAATAAAATGTTTCTGAAGAACAACCACAATTTTCTCTACACCAAAATATTCTGTCACCGGGTTGTAGTGGGATTTCCAAATCAACTTTGCATGCTCACTTGTAGGAACATAGATATGTCCCAGGTGGCATAAGATTCCGTCATGAATGTGAAAATCAATGACAGTTGTGCCTGTACCCAAGAGATGATAGGTGGTGGTGAAGTCTGGATCTTGCTGATAAAGTTGGGGCCACTCAGAGGCTTCATTTCTAGAGGAATGGAGCATAGTGGTGAGTGCAGCCACAATAGGCCGATTGAGGCAGTCAACGATACGATTGGAGACACATGTCTTATACTTGATGTTGAGATGGAATTTTTGCAGGAAGGTGGACCAATTTTTATGGCGGTCGTTCTGCAATTTCCCCTGTGTCTGTATGAATTGCAAAGGCTTGTGATCAGTGTGTATGATTGTCTCTTTCGACATAATGTAATGCTTCCATTGACGACAAGTTTGTACAATGGAATACATTTCCTTTTCATAGGTGGGGTATTTCCATACAGTATCGGAGAGTGTCTCACTATGGTATACCACTGGATGCCCGAGTTGAGTGAGAACTGCACCCACAACATAGTCAAATGCATCAGTCTCAATCTCAAATGGTTGTTACAGATCAGGCAAGGAGAGTACTGGAGATGAGCACAGGTGATCCTTCAAATCATCAAATGTTTGTTGCTTCTCTTTCCCCCACATGAACTTGGCCCTACCACTATCCTTGGTCACCTGGCTAAGGGCCCAGGCAATATGGGAGAATCCCAATACGAACCTTCGGTAGAAGTTGGATAATCCCAAAAATCTTTGAATCTCGGTAAGTGTGGTCGGGGATCTCCAGCCACTGATGAATTGGATCTTATCTGGATCAACATGTGCCCCATGCTCATCAACAATGTATCCCAAGTATTGGAAACTACTCATGCCAAAAGAACATTTTTCCAAGATGGAATAAATCTTGTGCTACCACAAAGTGCTCAAAACCTGTTGAATATGTCGCATATTCTCCTCCCACATTCTGTTGAAGATGTGGATGTCATCGAAATATACTACCACAAAGGAGTTGGTGAAGGGCCTCAATATATCATCCATCAAACTCATGAAAGTGGTCAGTGCATTTGTTAAGGCAAAGGGCATGACCAACCATTCATAGAGACCTTCTTTAGACTTGAAGGTTGTCTTCCATACATCATTTGGTTTGATGGGAACCTGGTGGTAGCTAGACTTTAGGTCAATCTCATGGAAGAACTTTTCCCCCTTGAGTTGGTAAAGAAGGTCATCAATCCTAGGAATGGGGTAGCGGTTCCTAACTGTGATATTTTTTAAGGCTTTGTAATCAATGCAGAGTTGCCAAGTCTCGTTCTTCTTTTGCACCAGTACAATTGGGCTTCCACAAGGGGAGGAGATGGGTCTGATGTGCCCCTTTTGAAGAAGGTCTCAGATCCAATGCTTGATTTTGTCATTCTCGATTAGTGAGCGTCGATAGATTGGCCCATTAGGTAGAGGTGTGTTGGGGGTCATATGAATTGAATGCTTGACTTGGCAGTGTGTCGCTACCTATGTAGGTGAGGAGAATATGTCTTTGTATTATTCCATGATCCTGTCCACTTGATTTTGCTGCAAAGAGAGGCATTGTGTAGAGTCCATGGATGTGGTGATGACCTTCTACTTACTATAAGCACATATCACAAAGAAGATGAACTTCACGGTCTATGAAGTTACCTTACTGCATTTCTTAGAAGAGATTAAATAAATAGCAGTAGGCAGTGCTACCTATGGGATCATGTACAATTTTCTACCCAAAGTAATAATAACACTACGGGGTCTAGACTCATACACAACATGATGCTTCCACAAATATGGTTGTCCTAAAAAAACATCATAAACTTCAAGGGGATAAATATCACACAGTACCTCATCTTTGAAAGGCTTGATGTCGTAGGGAAGACAAAATTGTTGGATGACATGGAGATCTCTTCCTTGGCTAATCCAACCGATGGTGTAGGGTTGCGGGTGTGGTGTCGTTGGAATGTCTAACCAGTTGACTAACTCTGCTAAAATCAGGTTCTTTTGACTACCACTGTCGACAATGAAATGAAGCAGAGCCCCCTTGACCCACACATATGAGTGAAAGAGGCATTCCCTTTCCTCTGGTTCTTCCTATTTGCTTGGCCATACTTTGGTGGTAGCGACAGTGGTACTGGGTTCATCATCGATAATCCACTTCCATCCTTCAATATTTGAATTGGAATTAGAATCATCCTCTGAGTCAGAAGCCTTCAGCTCAACCACGAGGGACTTCTTGGAGTGGCATTCTTCGATGTTGTGCCAAGGAATTTTATGGTACTCACACCATTTTCCCGTGTCCTTCTTCATCTTCTCATTTCCCTTCTTGTGTTGTGTCTTGGACTGGTTGTCCTGAGGGAGACCATCTTGACTTGGTCCCTTGTTGTGTGGGTTGGGGCTGCCTTTTCCCTACTTTGGCTGTGAGGGGTTTGTAGATCCAAACTCTCTCCTTTTCTGCTTAAATTTTTGCTCAATCTTGACAACGTATATATAAGTCATGCCCAATGAGGCGATGTCCAGGAACTCCTTTTTTGTTTGAATGTATCTATGCAAAAAGCCACAGTATTTGAGCACCATATGATTCTCAAAGTATTTGATACCCAATTTGGTGCTTAGGGTATGGAAAATATTGGTGAAATCTGGTACTTTCTAGTCCCTTTCTTGACGTAGGGTGGTCCATCTGGTGTATTGGTCCTCGTAGCTTCCAACAAGGTAGTACTATTCTTTAATGGCATCCCTAAAGAAATACCATGTAGGGGCCACCACAAACATTGTACATTCCTCCATGGCCCTTTTCTCAGAGTAAGTATCCCACCAATCTTTAACATGGGGAACGACCTTGAGGTGTGAAAAAGTGATATTTTCCCTATCGAAAAAATCGTGGACCGAAAAATACCGTTCGAGCATATTCAACCATTTATCTACAACATCTGCATATATCAGTACTTAAAATAATGGAATATCAAAATTTACCTGTACCTTGAAGGAGGTTGCATGGTCGCTTGATGAAGATGCTTCTCCTGTGGGCAGCCGTCGAAGGATATGCGCAAAGTTTTCCATCATTTCGTTCCTTTGTCGCGTGAGGTATTCCTCGAGAAACCTTATAATAGGATATCCTGCTCCATCATCTTTCTTTTTGTCCCTCATGGGTTGTTGTCGGGCTCGGCATGACCGATATTGTAATGGATTGATTGGTTCGAGTCCCAACTTCTTGTACCGAGATCTTGTCAGGGACATGCACGAAGAAAAATAAATGAAGAGCAGACCACTTTGATACCATTGATCCGGATTTAGGAGCGGAACAAACTGATTAACAGATGAAATAGAATAAACACAAAGATATGAAGAATAAAACAAATATCCAGTGAACAATACCTTCTATTAAATGATGAAATAGGTTGAAAGTGTAAAACTACAGAACTGAAACACTTGCTCGAATGGTGGTAGCTATCTCTGAGAAGAGATGTGGCTGCTACATGCATCCGTCTGCATTTTTGATATTACTCATGAATTCCAAAACCCTAGACATCCAAAAACCTAACCCTAGAAGGTGAAATGCCAAAAGTCATGAGGGCGCTATGGGTAAGTTGGTGTAATTTGGTACCTCAACTTCCCAGTGTCATAATTTCTGCGTACGACCTCCGTTTTAGGCGCGTGATAGCCCATTGGAAAGGTATTTCAGAGAGATACACATTCCACCATCAAACTCTGACTTTGTCTAAAGTTTGACTGTGGGGAGCCAAAAAAACAACGTTTAGGGCCCCAAAATGGCCTTGGAAGTACATCAAGATGTGATAACATGAAAACATACAAAATAAAACAGATGGATTAGGAAAGAGACCACTCGTATCCACCTGGAGGATGTGTGGGGCTTCATATAACCCCAGAAGTGTAGAACCCACAATTACAAAGTAGTACAAAAGAATGTGTTGAACAAAAAACAGACACGACGAGCCAATTGGAATAGGTGGGTGGCCACCAATATCCACCTGGATCACTTAAATAAGACTCCAGGGGGTTTCCCTTTTTATAAATAATCTCCAAGACTCGAAATGTGATAAACCCAAACTAGGGAGAATGGCCCTTTTTCTAAAATTTATTCCCGCAGGCCCGAAAAAGGGTTAAACTTATACTTGAGAATACTCTCCTAGTGAACCATAGCTCCTAGGGAATACCTTTTTCGTCAATTATCCATCTGGACCGAAAATGGGTAAACTATCGAAGAAAAAATGTGTCATCAAACTTCACTTTGACGAGGGTGAAGGAAACAAGATCGCTCGACAATCTTTTCAATTTTAGGGAGTCTGAAAAGAGCTTAAAGAAGACTCCAAGGGGGCTCCTTTTCGTATGTGATATAAGAGAGGTCGAAAAGTATACATAATCTCTCACCAAATGTCACTTTCATGGTTTAAGTGAGCTTGAAAGAAGACAAGCCATGCTCTAAGGGAGTTCCATGGGTATAGGCCAAAAAAATGATGAAGAAGAAGGATGAGGCTTCAACTAAAAGTCATGGACTCCAGTGCCTATGAAGTACTTCGACATGGACACCAAATGGAAAACAAGGATCTAACTAGGGTTCCCATGGAAGGAAGGCTCTACCACATAAAGTACGACACACTTATCAGCAAGGAAGGTTAGTGTCGCAATTCAGTGGGGTCGATCCTAAGGCCAAATGAATCAGGAAACGGATAATAAAAAAATGCAAGTAGGGAAAAATATAACCTATATGCCAGTTTTGAGGTCAATACCTGTCAGAAGGGATCGGTACGATGAAAAAATTTCAAAGAAAAAATTTCTCCAAGATCATGCATATAAGACCAATAACACTCATCTATAAGTTAATAAATCCAATATAGATAGAAACTTCGAAAAATAAGAGGTGCTACTGAATACAAAACTTGAAAACAACAAACTTGGACTATACAATATGGTACAAGGCATTGCACAACCTTACGACTCATGCATAGTACTGGTTCAAGTAGATCCCACTGGTAAGAGCTAACCAAAAGTATCTTCTATAGTCAACCTGGAAATTCACCCAAAAGGGAAGAAAAAACAAACCATGGTGTAAGTCTTCCCATGGTATACAATCTGTAGTCATAGCTTCAAGGATAGCCTCATCCAAAGGAAATTCAATATCCGAGAAATAACGCAAACGAGGAGGGTCAACAGTTCTAAAGAGAGAAGCAAAATTACCATAATCCATATGATGATGGAGGTTCTAGCCAAGACTGGCAAAGTCTATCAACAAAGAATCACAAGCACAAGAGCTTGAGGATTTACAAAAAGAGAGATCATAAGCAAGGGCTCCCATGCCCCCATTGGATAAAAAAACTGATAAATTGTTGAGACTATGTCTCGAGAATGAAAACATGATTGCATAGGTTCCTACTTAGAAGCAATTGAACATCAAGGATAAGACACCACATAATTTACCCATGGCGGGGTAGAGTCTACAAGAACACTAGGAACATATAAAGGGACATCCTAAACTAATGTCAAATTAGGATGGTGATTATCATATGCCAGTTGTTCGATAGTGACAATGCTTCCATTATGAGTGAAATGGATCACCTGGAAGAGCGTAGACACCACAACATTCATAGCATATACATAATCACACTCGAGAATTATATTGAAATCTAATCGACCTTGCACCACTATAACATCGACAAGGACAATATTCCCACCTAGATAGGAAACAGAGGAAGAATCCCCAAATATTCATTAGGACATCTTCAAAATCCAACAACTCATGTGAAGCAGACACAATATCAGGAGAGCCCAAATATTTCCAAGCGGAGGAGGATAAAATACTTGCGAAGGCTCCTTCATCCACAATACATCGGTAAATGTTTTTTGAATTAACTTCAACCCTTATTTGAAAGGGTGCAAAAGAAGGAAGGCGAGTCTCAACAAGTTCATTCCAATCAAAGGAAAGCATCCTAGGACTTGGAGGGGGTGTGCTCAAAGTGAGCAAAATGCCCCCTTTTTTTGAAGGTACTAAACTGGAAATGCTAAAAACATAGTTGGTAGACACATCACTCACCATCAAAAGAGTGGAATCAACCAAATATTGTCGAAAATTGCATCGACACAACCACTTTCTCAACCACTGTTTGGATAGTGTTTGAGACAACATGGTCTGAAAGCGCATCACCCTCCAAAAGGGGAGTGGGATTGGCCGAAGATTGCATCGAGACAACCACTTTCTCAACCACTGGCTGAATAGGTTGCTAGGAAACCGAAGAAGACGTAGAATCACTTGCAGACATGGACCACAATCATCGTGACTCTAGAATTCCAGGGAACATATGAGTAAGGTGATATCCTTAGCAAAGCTTACAAGGGAACTTATGCTTACATCCTATCCATCTAGGTTTCTCAAGAAAATCAATGCCCCCAACATGACTAGCAGTGGTTGGTTGCTTGTCCTCAACATGACTAGTAGAGGTTGCTGACATATCACTCGTATGATTCACATTGACGAGAATCGTGCCCCCAACATGACTTGTAGTGGTTGGTTGTACATCTCCAACATGACTTGTATAGGTTGGTGACTGGTTGATAACATGAATCACAGAGGCTATAGACCTATTGCTAGTATGATTAGCAGTGTCTAGACTTTTTCCCCCAGCATGAGTTGTACCGGCTGGTTGCTTGTCTTCAACATGACTTGTAGAGGTTTCCAACCTATCTCCAACATGACTCGCAGAGGTTGGATATTTCTTCTTCCTATTCTTCCTCTTTTTATTTTGTTTATACTTCTAGTTACTAGTAGATGGAATTTCACCAGAGAAGGAAAAAGGAGGAGGAGAAGAATTTGTTGACGAAGGAACGTCAAGATGATGCCCATGACATAAGTTGCTTGACTAATAAGCGTCAAGAGAATTCATGACATTTGGAATGGTACCCAAGAAAATCGGTAGTCCCACATTCAACCCAGAAATGTTCAATGTGGCCATCAAAGGGACACCAACATTTCCAAATAAAGGAAAATCACAAGAATCCCCTTACAAAGGGGTTCCTTGGTTGGTCTCCTCATGAACTTTGGTCATGAAGATATTATACACAGGTTCTTCCCTTGCGTGACAGTTCAAGTCCGTAAAAGCTACACACACTGACTCTCATAAATCAATGGTATAACAATATATGCCTATAAGGAGGGGGATCCACGCTTCTAAGAGGAAGACCCAAAATTCCTCACGACTGACGGAGTGGGTGGTCACTATGGAAAAGTAATTACTGACTAAGTCACTATGGAAGAGTAGGGAGCACAGAGAACACCACTAAAAATAATCACCTAAAAAGATACAAGCCAAACAAACTACCCTTTTGAATGCTTTCGACCCAGGGAGATGAAGTCTTGATCATCTAAAGCATCCACAAAGGAAACCTACTGTCTAGGAGAAGCAATTACCTAGACCTTCGACCAATGGTCCCTTCGGGTTTTCTAGAGAGTACAAAGTTTTCCTCAGGTACCGCAATACACCCCACGTAGTAACCTGTGTGTCAATCTATATAATGGAAATTATGCCACAAACTTGTAATCAACAACTAGGAGGCTACAATCGACAACTGGGAGAGTGTATGGGTAGGGTAACTAATCCTGAAGCTCCTCCAGAGGCCTGAAACGCAACAAGGCTAGAATCACTCTTAGAGTACCTTGGACAAATCCAAGTGTCTCAGAGGTCTGACACAAGTCGGGTTACTAATGCTACAAGATTAACCCCCAATACACACTCTCCCAAATTCTTTGTCAGGATTGGGAGTGGATATATCCATCACCATTCTCCACATGGCATCGTGTTTGACTCATGTGTTAGAGGAACTTCCCGGATTGAGTAATTAGAAGGTGGATTTTCACACCCTAACATAGACACTTAAGTTAAGTTTTGGTTGTCCTTGGAGATTTTACATCTCCACAACTAATCCAAGGCCCTAGCCTAAGCTATTGGTGAACCCTATAAAAAGTGTTACTAATATATTTTATATTCGCGTGCTCATTTTAGGGGATTTTATTACTCAATGAATGGAAGTGCAATTGATGTTGCTTGATACTCTTGTAAAAAAGAAACTAATTAGAACACTGACAAAGAATATTTTACACTAATTATACAAATGAAAAAGAGTTTCAAGAAAAATGCATGAACAATCCTTCAAAAACTTGAAATGCAAATTTTTCTCTTTTCGATGCAAAAATGCACAATGCAACTTTGTCCTGAATACGAGAAAAGTAAAGGAATAAAACAAACAAGTATTATTTTCCTTTTAAATTATTTTCAATATGAGAAAAAAAAATCCTATACTAAGATATTTTTCTTTCTCAAATACAAAATGCAAACAATACAATGTAACATGAAATTGAAGCTAAGAAGATTTTTTTCATTTTTTTTTTTAAAAGGAAAGCAGGGAAGGGAAAAAAAAAGCTTAAACTCAACTACAATTCTTTTGATTTTTCTTCTTTCGCTTTCGAAATGAAAACTTTAGGAGAAAAATAAAGAAACTTTTTCTTTTCTTTTCAAGCCACACAAAGAGACAAGGGAATCAAACAAAAATATGATTCAGGTCCTAGACCACTACCACGAGGTAGTGATTCAAAAGAATCCAGCGAAGAACCTAAAGCTTGTAAACAAACCCTCAAACTTTGAGAAAAAAAAAGAGACAAAGAAGACCATTCAAAAGAGACTATCTCACAATCTTAAAGACAAACAGAGACTCAAACCTTGTCAAGCAACAATCAACAGAGGTCCCTGACACTCAGGAGGACTCGTGAAACCAATATTTTCCTAGAAAAGAGGGAAGGGTTTAAAAAAAAATAAAAAAGATACAAACACATGAGGTGTGTTCAGAGAGCCTGCGTATGTACATGGTTTGGATTAAGGCAGGACACATGTGTACGTAGGTTGAGCAACCAACAGGTCACGTACAGGTCTAAAAATGTTCAAAATAAGAAAAATTTCAGACTTTAAACCAAGCCTAGGTAACCTGGTAAACACCTTGTAGGTGTCTAGAGACTAAAAAAATACAAAAAAGTAAGAAATCAAACCAAATGACCTAATGACAATTAAGGAAAGGGAGAGTAAATCAAGGTATGCACCTTAACTCCTTCCATTTATAGTAGATCCTTTCCTCTAGTTGTTCGCTCCTGGATTGCAGGGCTCCTCCCAATGCTGGCCTGAAAAAAATTTAGAGAACAATGTACAACAACATATGCATAATCACCACGATCATTTAAAGGCCTAAATATTCGTGAAAGCAATTTAGAAATATACACATGAAGACACATAGATTAGGAACAAGAAGATTCTCTTTTATTCAAAACAAGATGATAAGATACAACCTTAATCTTGCCGACACCACTCCAAGAACCTCGCCTGGGTTTCTGTAATTAAACTCCAAGTGCACCATTCCCAAAGTGAGATCCTTACAACCAACATGCCAATAGAAATAAATGAATGGATTTCATACGAAGAAAAAATGATTCTGAATACTAAGGATGAATACTCAGAACATGATGCAAAGGCTTGGAATGCGAAAGGGAGAAATTTTGGCATATTTCACTTGCCTCTTCTTTCATATATTGTATATCCATAAAATCACCCCCCTAAGGCCCTTTTTATATGAAGAAATGATGGTTATTCAGTTGTCAGAAGGGATACAGGAGGTAAAATAGTTGTGCAACCCAAAATAGTCTGTAAACTTAGCCAGAAAGTGCATAATTTTTTTTAGTTTTCGCAACTTTTGAGAGTATACACAGGTTGTTAGGTATTTAGGTCACGTATGTACGCGCTTTGCATATGCATCAGCTACTGTATGTACCCGTGCTGCATGTGTATCAGGGCATGTACACCTTGAAAATATGAGTTTTTTAAGAGGAACCTCAACAAAAGTGGTTGGAAAATGTGTAAATGAGTAGGCCAATGTAAAAAATGCATAGTAGTAGAATTTCGAGTTATAAAAGTCCTTCATCCAAGGGTTTTTATTCTCCTTCCTAGAGAATTCTCTTTCTTTCCTTTACAGCCATTATGATATTTCTTTCTTAGTCAGCCTCCAAAACATTCCCTCAACTACAAATTTTGGGTCCCTATTACACCTCAAAATTACTCACTTCGATAGTGTCGCAAGTGTCATCATTACGAGTGTTGTAAGTGTCGCATCTTGTCCGCAAGTGTCGCATCTTGACTATAAGTGTTGCAAGTGTCAAAAACATCATACTTCCATCTTGCATATGTCGTGCCTCTAACGACATCATGAAGACACTTAAGACACCTCAAAGGTGGTTTGGAAGAAGAAAAATCACTTGG
>ML779792.1:695178-712928 GCA_009831015.1 Picea engelmannii
GCTAAAACCTGTATTACATATGGATCAGATAAAATCCCTGCTGTGTCTAGTATGAGTTGAAAATACTAAGCTGATTTTGGTCCAAAATAGGATTTCTTCACCTGAAGTGTATGTTCTCAAAGAAGCTCAAGGATTTTTTGGATGTGATGAATATGTTATTCCAATAATTACTGAATAACAAGATATCATCAAGATAAATGACCATGCATTTACCCAAATTACTTGTTTCATTCATGCGAACTGGATAGTCATCCTCTGTCAAATTCATCTTTGTGGAGGAATAATCCCCTGGTAAGTGGTCCAACAAATATTCAATCCAAGATAGGGGGTAGTGGTTTTTAATAGTGGATTTATTAAGGGCATGGTCGTTATGATCCAACTCCTTAAAAATGATAAAAAATAAATAATTATAGCCCACTTCAAGGGGATACCTCCTGTTACTATATGTCCACTTCAAAATACAATATGAGATGAGATAAGATGATCCTATTACTAGATATCCTTGATATATGTATATATAGGAGAAAAAGAGGTACAATTATGATGAAAGGGTGCAATGAATTATTCTATCCGACCTATACATATGACACTAGAAATGTAATAATTCAATACCTAGGGATCAATAAGGGGTTTTATACATAACATGGGGCTTTGTCTAGGGCTTAACATTCCTCTCCCATTCAAACAAGTGTTGTACTCAAAAATTGACTAACCACGATCGTTTCTTCATGAAGAAATCATCTTCCCATGTCGCCTCTTCCATTGGTAGGTTCTTCCATTTGACGAGGTACTCCGCAATTGCTCGATTTATCAACTGCTTAATTCTTGTTTCAAGGATTGTTTCTGCCTCGAGTATGATTTTACCTTCTTCATTGATCTTTGGTTGTTATAGCAAGATTTGCCTCACCATTGCTATCTTGCATAGAGGGCCTTTTTCCATTTCCCTATGCAGACTTATCATCTCTTTTTGACAAATCCAGAGCTAAAAATAAACATTTTTCCACATATACGCGCTCTATCAGCTATACAACAAGCGTATACACAGGTTTCTCCACTACAACCCGCGTACATCGAGATATGTGCCAGCAAATACAAAAATGGAGTCGGGTTCCCATATCATGACAAGAGATCTTTGATCCTTGGCCTTCCATATACTGGAAACGTTCCGAATCGACCCTTCTGTTGCATTTTGAAGGCTATAAGAGCGCAATTTCGAGCCATGGAAAGAGGAGAAAGCATTCAACTTTGAGAGCAAAGTTACTCTGGAGAAATTACTTCATATTGAGTCTGCATCCCTTTGTCCCTCGAGTTTGAACACAGTGTTCAACCCCCAAGCTCTTTCCCTATTGTTGAGATAACCTCATTGTCTCTCTCCTTTGAGCTTTACTTTGGTGGAGGATTGAAGTGGTGGAAGCCCAATTGGAAGGAACTTGGTTTCTTGGTTTCAAACCGTGCTGACACGGAAGTTTGTAATGTTGAGACTTCTGTTGATCAATTATTAATAGAAATACTCCTTTCCCATCCTATTGGTATCATGAAAATATATGATTATTATCCATGGGCATGTTTGTAATGTTTATTAATGGATTATGCTATCTAATGTGCTAACCCCTCTACATCATCACTATATACTTTCTTTGCTTGTTTGTTGAGAACTTACTGCAGGTATGAAGCTTTGGGTAAGAGTGCTAAATAGTGGAACATCATCAAATGTTGGATTGAGGTAGACCTCTTTCTTATCTTGCACATTAGTTTATATAGCATACAATGGAATTGAGTTGATTTCTGCAGTCATACCTATCGGTTGTGGTTAATCGTTGGCCATAGAGATTTTTTCCCTCGTAACATAAATGACAACTCCGTTGGGGATAGATATTCCTTCTATGGGTTGAAGTACTTTTTCTTCTTGCATCATTCCTTTTCCTTTGTGTTTCTTGTCGTATCACTACTTGACATATTCTGTTCACTCTTAGTCTGAGCTTTCAGCCTATTTTCCCTTGCTTGGCCTTGTTTTAAATACTGTACACTCATTTTTCCTTGGCATTCACATACACACACATGTTGCCTCTCTGCAAGCTGCGTATATACGCATTATTCTCTTGAACAGTCGCGTATACCACTTTTCCTTCCTTGTTTGCTTGGTTTAGTGACTGCTGGGTGAGTTTTGATGGTTGCTAAGCCTTCTTAGGTCTCTGTAGTGCCTGTTGAGTTTCTATTGATTGATAGGAAGCTCGTTGGGAGTTGAATTTATGGGCGTAGTCTTTCTCATTGTTTTTCATTTTTTTGGTTTTTCCTTGAACCCTGGGCTGTTTGCTTGGCTGCTTGGTATTCTGCTTGAGTTATTTCGTTTATACATAGTAGAATTTATATATCAGGTTTCTTTTCAGTCCAGGCATTTTCTCTTTAATATATTGAAAATACAAAAAATAGGCATTTTTCATTGGTTAACATTTTTGTCTTTGAACCTTTATCATTAGCTTAGTACATTTAGTGAAAGATTGCATTTTACTTCTGAATTGCAAAGTTGAAATTGAAAATTGCACTATTTTTATTATCATATCACTCATTGAAAATTTAAAGGTAGACTTTTCATTATATTCATATTTATCTTTTGCAGAGTCATAACATCATGAGTTTCACTTCCATTCCCTTTTGAGTAATCACGACCAATAAAATGTATGCTTTAAACTAAAATTGATTAGTCACGAGTTTATTTTTAGGGTGTACAAACTAGCCTAGGATTTAGTGCCTTGGAATATAATTTTGTGAGTAAACTTCTCCAAGGCAATTGAATCGACATATGTGTCTAAGACAGGGAGTTGAGAAGTCCATTGTATAATTGGTAATATCAGGAGGTTCCGCTCACACCAGAGTTAATCACGAGGTCGCGCAAAGTTAGTTGAAGGGATAAGCCCTGGATACTCACCTGGCGTCAGAGATATTTTTGCGGATTTATTCGTATTTGGGGATCTTTCTAGTACCCATACCTCTGTGAAAGGCGGTGCTTTCAAGGTTTCAGGCTTTTCTACCCTGCCCATACGGTGATCCGGACTTACGACTGCTCACATGTGCATCGATTATACAGTGGTTTATTAGTTTCTTGACTTAGGTATCTCATAGGTTACTTGCAGGGGTTAATCTGCTTGTACCCTGGGTCAGATAGGGGTCGGAAAACACACAACCTTCATGGAGGATCACCTCTCTGGGGGGATCTGATCGATTGGTTGTTAAGCCCACGAGGGCCCCTATAACTGATTCTGTTACCTCCAAAATTTAGCTGGGAGTCTCAGGTCCCTCTTGGATGAGACATACCTTCTTTAGCAAGGGAGGCCACTCAACCACTTTAGCTCGTTTGCATGCATATTGGTCATTTGAATTTTTGGTGTGCTCTTTGATTATTAGTTGACCATAGGATTTCGTGCTGAGTCTTTGTTATCATGGATAGTGGAGTTCCTTTTGCTCCCTCGTTTACTGCTACCCCCCCCATGACATTCATGGGGGAAAATCCGTTTGTTTTTTATAATAGTATGTAGAATTATGGTAATTAGTCAATGCCTTGGGTCTCTAATCATTTTTATCATGGTATGTATGATATGTCTTCACACTTTCCCTCCTCTATCTCACCTCCTTATGTGAATACAAGTTTTGGGTTTGGGGGCATGATGCCTCCTTCTTATCCCTCTCCGTTTGGTGGGAGTCATATCCTTCAAACACCTCTTACGGTAGGAGGTTGGAATCTTCCTTCCTACAAATCCTCTATGTGAGAATTAAGTGCCCAATTAAGAAATCATTCTACTTGTTACACTCCGTGCACTTATCCTTCTTCCGCTATGTCAGTTTCTACAAACAATTTTCCCATGGCGGACCTTCGTCTCCCCTCTGGTGTTTCATCCGGGGGGATTTATTTTTATAGTATGGGCAACCCCCCTCACGAATTTCCTTCGTCTGGGGGCAACATATATCCTCACATGAGTAACCCTTGTCATGTATATTTCTCTTCGCAAGCAGCTTCCTCAATTTCGATGCCCCTACAACCCTCTATGAATCAATATGGAGGAGGATACTATCCTGCCGGACAGGGACAGGGTGTAAACCAGGATCCTTCCTGGCCTGTAATTTCTCAGAACCAATATTTCCTTGGACCTTGGTCTCAAATGCCGCAATTCACCACCACCAAAAGTCCAGTCACTGCATGTCATACGAGCATTATATCTCCAACATCTGTTAGCCACGTTGGAGATTGGTCGACAACCTCTACAAGTCATGTTGAAGACTTGCAACCAGCCACTGCAAGTCATTCTAGGGGCACAAGTCCAGTCACTGCGTGTCATACTGGCATTATATCACCAACCTCTGATAGCCACATTGGATATTGGTCGACAACCTCTGCAAGTTATGTTGAAGACCTGCAAACAGTCCCTGAAAGTCACGCTGGGGGCACACGTCCAACCACTGTGTGTCAAACTGGAATTATATCACCAACCTCTGCTAGTCATGTTGCAGATTGGTCAACAACCTCTGTGAGTCATGTTGATGACCTGCAACCAACCACTGCAAGTCATGTTGGGGGCACATGTCTGGTCACTACTAGTCACACTGCACATCCATCACCAACCTCTACTAGTCATGTTAAAGATCCATCACCAACCGGTGCTATTCATGTTGGAGATTTACTACTAGCCTCTGCAAGTCATCCTGGGAGCATGTCACCAGCCACTGCAAGTCATGCTAGGGGCATTCATATGATTGAGAAGCCTATATGTCTTAGATGGAAGCCTAGATTCCTTTGCAGGACTTGTGAAGGAAGTCACCTTACTCGTTTGTGTCCTGTTACTGCTGGGATACCAGAAGCGTGGGGCTCACCTAAGGGCCCTTCGAATTCTAAGGCATCTATGGTTTCACAACACTTCGTTCCTTCTTTGGTTGATACAACAGTCATGTTGATGCAATCTTCGGTTGACACCCCTTTCCCTTTAGGGATTGATGCGTCCTTTGACCTTGTTGTCTCACATCCCGTTCAACTTGTGGTCGTGTCGATGCAATATTTGACAGACACCTCTCCTATGTTTGGGGTTGATGCGTCTCTTGACCTTGTTGTCTCGCATCTTGTTCAACTAATGGTCATGTCGATGCAATCTTCGACCGACAACACTCCTATTTTGTTGGGGTGATGCACCTCTTGACCTTGTTGTCTCACATCCTATTCAACTAATGGTTGGGGAAGTGGTCGTATCGATGCAATATTTGATCGACCACACTCTTCTCTCGGAGAGTGACAAGTCTAAGGAAGCATTCGTGCCAATGCAATATTTGGTCGATCCCACTCTTCTGGTTCTAGTTCTATACCTTCTATGCCATGTCCTTAGCATTTCTATTACTTCACCTTCTAAACTAGAGAGAGTTTTACTCTTCCTGAGTTCTCTCCCTCCAAGTCTTGACGAAGTTTCCTGTGATTGGGATGGTCTTGTGGGGTATCCAATGCCTTCGCCTACGTATTTTCCTGGAAGAGACATTATTCGATATAACACGGAAACTATAACCTCCATTAGCGCTTTTCCCTCATAGACTTGGAGAGCTTTGGGTCTTCCCAAGCTTGTGTCGGTTCTTTGTAAGATATCGAGATTCCACGGAAGGTATGCACGGGAGCCTTGGGCTCGCCCGTGGCTTGTCGCCTAGAATATTCCTAATGAGTCCGAGTTAAGCTCTTTTCCGACTCGTTCAAAAAACGAAAAGATTGTTGAGTGATTTGTCCCTTTCACACTCGTTAAATTGGACTTGAAAGGTCGTGAGTCCTAGTTAAGCTCTTTTCAGACTCCTTTTCTAAAAACCGAAAATATTGCCAAGGGATTTGTCCTTTTCACACTCGTTAAACTAGATTTGAAAGGTCATGAGTCTCAATTAAGCTCTTTTCCGACTCATTATCAAAAATAGAAAAGATTGTCGAGTGAACTTGTCTTTTTCACACTCGTAAATTGGATTTGAAAAGTCGTCTATTTGGCACAAGTTTACCCCTTTTTCACACCAAGTAGACTAAAAGACATAAAAAAGGATATTTTTTGGCGTTAAGTTGTGATTGCATCTCATGCGCTCACTTGCAGTATTGAGCCTTTAGCCAGTTCTCGCTTTGCGTTATAAAGCGTTACCAAAGCAACTTTGCATCCTCAACCAAGCAAAGCCTTGTTTATATCCTTCGCAATTTGAAACCCTATACCCTGGAGGAAACATCACCATGAGTGTCCATCTCCCGCATGCATTTCCTTTCATTAAGCATAGGCACGTTCCACTGTTGTAGCTAGTTTTTCTTACTTGTGACACTCGTTTCCTCCTCTGTATCATAGCATTCATTTGTTATGAAAAAACAAAAAAAGATGGGCAGGAAGGGAGTACTATATTATAATTGGAAGCAGTCGTGTCACCTTTGAACATAGCACAAAATTATTAAGTCCTTGTGTCATCATAATTTTGGGTTTTAGCATGGCCTTAGGAAGTTGATCTCGTTACATAGTTTTCTCTACCGACTTGTTACTCATCCAGTTCCTATAGAGAACGTTATTGAGGCCTCTTTCATCTAATAGTCACATCATTGAGTCTATGTTGTCGAAGTCCACCATATGTCTCATTCTCTTGTTCAAAGGAAGTCTCACAACCTACATCGACCACTCATCAGAAATATTGACTTTGCATGTCGGCCATACCCTCAGTTTGTCTCAGAATCACATGATACTATGGTCTCATCATGCACCCTGACCCTACTTGCATCATCGGTAGGTCACCTTGAACCCAACAATTGACATTTTATCATTGGTCATTGATTGGGTGGTTTCCCTTGTGTTCAACGAAAAGACATCTATTCACACTTTGGGATTCATGCAGAGTCTTGGATTCCATTAGCCTTATTGATGGCTTCCTCAGCTTTGTATGCTGTTTTCATCATTGGCTGCTATTTAGAGGGTCTTTTTCTTGTACCGCTTGCATTTGATACATGCGAAAGATGCGCAGGGTCGTTGGTTCGTGAACATGTTCTTCATCTGATCTCCACCAAATCATGAAGCTCCTACTTTGTTCCTCGTGTTGAATGATGAGAGATGCCTTAATGCTCTCCACCTAGAGTTTTATGAGTACCTTGAGGCTTGCAGTCATTAGTGGCAGGCTCTCTCATCGTTGACAGATGGGAATACATCAATGTCTCCTGGTCAATGGATTTCTCAAGTGTTCGACACCGACTCCTTTATTCACACTTGTAGGAATGTACTCGGTGCCTTGATACCTACTTTCATTATTGGTAGGTTGTCTCGTGTTTGTTAACAGTATACCTCAATGACCGGTAATCAAACGATGTCTCATTATGTTCGACCTCAAATCCTTTATTCACATGATGTAGACTTGCACCCTTGGCGGATAGTGTAGAAGACTTGAAGACATCACTATGTGGCCACAAATTTCCTAAGTTGTTGCTTCCCTTTCATTAGACCAACACCTGTTTGACTTTAGTGATCATGGGAGATCAAATTGTACTCCATGGTATACAAATATCTTCAGATTGATTTTGCAACTGGTTTCACTAGGCCTTGTTCATGACTATGACAACTTTTGGCATATAACCACAATTGTATCTTCCTATTCATGGCCACATACACTTATTTGGTATATTTTCCACATGGATCTGCATTGTATTCTTGGCAACCATGTATGCAAAGTCAATACAAAATGTAATGAGAAATCGAGTTCGTCCAGCTGGTTCTCTACCACTCCACTCCTCTGATATCACACATTAGGGGGCATCTGTTATAGCAAGATTTGCCTCACCATTTCTATCTTGCACAAAGGGCCTTTTTCCATTTCCCTATGCAGACTTATCATCCCTTTTTGACAAATTCAGCTAAAAATAAACATTTTTCCACATATACGTGCCCTATCAGCTATACAACAAGCGTATACGGTGACTTCTCCACTACAGCGTATACAACAAGAAAATACAAAAATGGAGTCAGGTTCCCATATCACGACAATAGATATTTGATCCTTAGCCTTCCATATACTGGAAACATTCTGACTCGGCCCTTCAGTTGCATTTTGAAGTCTATAAGAGCACAATTTCGAGCCATGGAAGGAGGAGAAAGCATTCAACTTTGAGAGCAAAGTTACTCTAGAGAAATTACTTCATATTGAGTCTGCATCCCTTTGTCCCTCAAGTCTGAACACAGTGTTCAACCCCCAAGATCTTTCCCTATTGTTGAGAGAACCTCATTGTCTCTATCCTTTGAGATTGCCTTTGGTGGAGGATTGAAGTGGTGGAGGCCCAGTTGGAAGGAACTTGGTTTCTTGGTTTCAAACTGTGCCGACACAGAAGTCTGTAATGTTGACACTTCCGTTGATCAATTATTAATAGAAATACTCCTTTCTCGTCCTATTGGTATCATGCAAATATATGATTATTATCCATGGGCATGTTTGTAATGTTTATTAATGGATTATGCTATCTAATGTGCTAACCCATTTACATCATCACTATATACTTTCTTTGCTTGTTTGTTGATAACTTACTGCATGTATGGAGCTTTGGGTCGGAGTGCTCAATAGTGGAACATCATCAAACATTGGATTGAGGTAGGCCTCTTTCTTATATTGCACATTAGTTTATATAACATATAATGGAATTGAGTTGATTTCTGCAATCATACCTGTTTGTTGTGGATACCTCCTTTTACAATATGTCCACTTCAGAATACAATATGAGATGAGATAAGATGATCCTATTACTAGATCTCCTTGATATATATATATAGGAGAAAAATAGGTACAATTATGATGAAAGGGTGCAACGAATTATTCTATCTGACCTATACATATGACACTAGAAATGTAATAATTCAATACCTAGGGATTAATAAGGGGTTTTAGACATAACATGGGGCTTTGTCTAGGTCTTAACATTCCTCTCCCCTTCAACAAGTGTTCTGCTCAAAAATTGACTAACCACGATTGTTTCTTTATCAGAAATCATCTTCCCATGTGGCCTCTTCCATTGGTAGGTTCTTCCATTTGACGAGGTACTCCGCAATTATATGATTATTATCCATGGGCATGTTTGTAATGTTTATTAATGGATTATGCTATCTAATGTGYTGACCCATTTACATCATCACTATATACTTTCTTTGCTTGTTTGTTGAGAACTTGYTGTAGGTATGAAGCTTTGGGTCAGAGTGCTCAACAATGGAACATCATCAAACGTTGGATTGAGGTAGGCCTCTTTCTTATCTTGCACATTAGTTTATATAGCATACAATGGAATTGAGTTGATTTTTGCAGTCATACATGTCTGTTGTGAGATACCTCCTTTTACAATATGTCCACTTCAGAATACAATATGAGATGAGATAAGATGATCCTATTACTAGATATCCTTGATATATATATATATATATATATATATATAGGAGAAAAAGAGGTACAACTATGATGAAAGGGTGCAATGAATTATTCTATCTGACCTATACATATGACACTAGAAATGTAATAATTCAATACCTAGGGATTACTAAGGGGTTTTATACATAACATGGGGCTTTGTCTAGGACTTAACATTATTCTCCCCTTCAAACAAGTGTTGTGTTAAAAAATTGACTAACCATGATTGTTTCTTCATGAAGAAATTATCTTCCCATGTGGCCTCTTCCATTGGTAGGTTCTTTCATTTGACGAGGTACTCCGCAATTGCTCGATTTCTCAACTTCTTAATTCTTGTTTCAAGGATTGTTTCTGGCTCAAGTATGATTCTTGTTGGTTCACTATGTGGTCCTCTATTTCTTGAACCTTTGTATTCCCTTTCAAGGGTGATGTGCTAGATGGAGGATTATATCCATAAAGTGCCAAACATTGGGACATTTTTTATGAAGTATGGAAGGATGTGTTGTGCCACCATTCCACCAAGGGAAACCACTTGACCCATTGTGTATGTTTATTAGATGCAAATAAATGAAGATATCCTTCTAGAAATGTATTCACAATCTCATTTTTCCCATCAAATTGAGGGTGGTAAGATGAGTTGTGAGACAATTGAGTACCCATAAAAGAAAATAATTCAGTCCAAAAATTTCCCATGAAAATTAGATGTTTATCACTTACAATAATCTTGGGGACTCCATGTAGCTTTTGAATTTTTTCCATGAATTTTGTGGCTACTATAATTTCTTTAAAAGAATGAGAAAGAGAGAAAAAATGGGAATACTTTGTTATTCGATCCACTACTACCATGATGACATTCTTTCCTTTGGATTTGGGTAAACCTGTAATAAAATACATTGAAACTTCTTCCCAATGTTGACTTGGTATAGCTAATAGTTTTAGGAGACCAGGAGTCTTGATTGTCTATGCCTTATTATGTTGTCAGACCAAACATTAAAACATAGAATTTTGAACATCATTTTTAAGACCTTCCCAGAAAAAATCCTTTTTGATCCTATGGTATGTTTTTAAGAATCCTGAATGTCCCCCTATAGGAGAAGTGTGCGATTCCATAAGGACCTTCTATTTGAGTTGGGAATGTTTACATAAATATAAGCGATCATGGTACCATAGAAAATCATTCTTCCATACCAAATTATCTACTGAAATGGGGTCTTCATGTAATTGTTGAATGATCTTGCACACCTCTTGATATTGTTTCCATTCTATCCTTGCTTCTTCCACCCAATCAGATTACAAAATAGAAATAACACATAGTGAAATTTTTGTTTCTTCTTCTTTCCTTGAAAGGGCATTTGCCAAAAAATTATGTTTTCCTTTTTTGTAGATAATTTTAAAGTCATAACCCAACCACCTTTTTTGGTAGCAGGCCCCCCTCAAACCCCCCTGCGCACCCAACGCAATGTAGCATACACTAGGGCTAGTCGTGCAAAGAATATAACACATACCCAACATATGTTGTACATGCTCTTCCCAAGATTTTTTATAGACTAGTATGTCATAAAAAAATACTAACACAAATTTTCTAAGGAAGCGCTTGAAAGTAGATTTCATCAAGCTTTGAAATGTTGAAGGTGCATTAGTAAGTCCAAATGGAATAACCAAAAACTCATAATGACGTTCATGTGTGCTAAAAGTTGTTTTAGGAATGTCTTCCTACCTCATTCTGATTTGGTGATATCCCAAACAAAGATCCAACTTAGTAAATAAATTTTCTCCATGCAATTCATCTAATAATTAATCAATGATAGGGATATGAAACTTACATTTGATGGTCATTTTGTTTAGCTTTCTATATTATGGAGACATACGCCTTGAACCATCCTTTTTTGTAACCAACACCACTGGTGACGAGAAGGAACTTTGGCTAGGTTGAATGATGTCAGCCTCTAACATTTCCCGGATCATGTGCTCAATCTCACTCTTCTGTGCTTGTGGATACTTGTAAGGCCTAATGTTAGGTGGTACACTTCCTGGTTGCAAATGAATAGCAGGGTCATGATATTGAACATGCATAATAACCTTAGGAAATTTCACCAAATACCTTGAAATAATTGTGATAACTATTTGGATATCTAATGGAGTAGGGGATATAGATGTTTGAACATCAAGTGAGCATAATTGTGCACTTACACCCTAATGTCCCTTTTTGAGTAATTTTGTCATGATATTAGAGATTACCACTTTAGAGGGTTTCCATTGGATACCTATAAGCCCAATTTCCTTGCCATTTGATGAAAATTTCATGAAAAGATCTTTAAAATTAAAGGCCATTGTTCCTAATGATTGTAACCATTGGACCCCTAATACAACATCGACACCCCCCGTTTGGATGGAAATCATGGGGATATCCAAAAAATACTTCCCACGGTTGAGCTTAATACTATGACATTTCCCTAAACAATTTATGGTACCTCCATCTGCAATCATCACTTGAAACTCTGGTGCAAGATATACAAAGAAATTGAGATTGTTTGCTAATTTGTAATTGATGAAATTATGGGTACTACCAAAATCAATAAATACTGATACCTTTTTATTTTTGATATAACTTTGTATCATGAGTGTTTGTGGAGTATTGATGTTGGAAAATGCATGGAAAGATATTGATGGATTAGTCTCTTCTAGATCTGGATCTTGTGGTGGTTCCAATTCCCAATCTTCTTCCTCTTCACAGTCTATGTAGAATAATTTATTCTCACTATATTTATTCCCCTTACTATACTTACTGTCACAATTGAAACATAGTCCTTTTTCTCTTCTTTCATCAATTTGTTGAGGTGTCAAGCTTGTTTCTTAAGGTACACTATCTTCTTCCTCTTCCGAGTCTATGTAGAATAATTTCTTCTCACTGCATTTATGCCCCTTACCATACTTGTTGTCACAATTGAAACATAGTCCTTTTGCTCCTATTTCATAGATTTGTCGAGGTGTCAACCGTGTTGGTTGATTTACACCTGCCCTATGACCCCCAAAATGGTTTATTCTTGTTGTGTATGCTCCAATGGTAGATTTGTGGGTACCCTTATTTTTGGCTTGAATATGAAGATAATTTTGTATGGCTTCCATAATATTTGTAGGATGTATTAAGAAAATATCATGTTTGATGTCTTGTTTTAATCCATCCATGTAAGCTTCCAACAATTGTTGATCACTTATGTCATCCACCCTTGTGGCCAATACCTGAAATTCTGAATTATAATCTTCAATATCACCTAAGTGCTTGATTCTTGTCAATTGACTAAAGTAGTCACGTTCTCACACTTTCCCATAGTGTTCTTCTAAGTCTCTTGTAAATAAACTCCAAGTATAATGATAAACAGGGGGATTCCTTTTCACTATCCATTTATACCATTGATATGTTTTTATCTCAAAGTTCAATGTTCCTATGTGAATACTTTTCTTATCATCCATATTATTATGTAGTTCAAAATATTGCTCCATTTGGTTCACCCGGGTAAGGGCCTTTGTTCCATCAAACTTCTTTAATTCAATATTGGGAAAATTGAATTTAGGACCCCCACCATAATTAACTCCACTATTAGAGTTAGATTCACGAGTTGAAAATGACTTATTATTGGCAGTTTGTTCAACGTGAATACTACCTTTATTTTCACGAGTTCCTTGCATTTTTATATCTCCTTTAGGGAGTCTCTCATATAGAGCTTGAAATATTTCCTTCATGGAATTTTGTATTTATTCTTTATTTTCATCCATCTTCCTTTCAATTTCTTGAATTTTTCTTTTTGAGTTCCCCAATTATTAGAATTGTCACTCAAATCGTTAAGTTGTTCATCCAATTTGGACAACCTGTTATGTATGTCCTCATTTTCTTCTTGAGTCATAGATGAGACTTTTGGAGGTTTAATTGGTGTTGTAATATTTTTGGGACCCATATGGAATACTAATAATAATACTCTATTCTATCTTTATCACAAATTTTGAATCACCATAAACAAATCTTGCAATAAAAAGTTATACCAATTGTAAGTTACATACCATTTAACCCTTGATTTGGAGTCTATCCTCCTGGTCGACCTTCCTTATGATGTAATTATGAAATTTTGGCCATTATGAGTCTAAAATTTTGTCATGTAGTACTCTAATATGTCCTCTCTTCAATTCCATAGGTTTGATCAAAATTGGATGTCCTTTCCAAGAGAGCGAACTCGTACAATGTGCCACATCCCCAATACTTCATAGTTGATTTTGAAACTTGTACCCAAAATACTATTGACTGTCCTCTTTTTAATGCAACTAGTATCACTCAATTTGGATCCTCGTTGAAGAAGATATGATGATTTTACCCAGAACACATGTTTGATACTAGTTAATAGGACCAATCAAATACCCTGTCTTATACAGGGTGTATATTGAAAAGTATGACTACCCAGAAGTTGAAATTGTTACCAAGGATACCTTGCAATGTCCTCTAAATAACCTCCAAGTTGCATTGTCTGAATCATCCCAGAAAAAAAAGTTATAGCGAAAATGATAAGATGAATTCCTTGTAAAAGAAAAACCCTAGGATCAATGAGGTCTTATACCAAATGTTATGAACCAATGCCTTAAAAATGATAAAAAATCAATAGTTACAACCCATTTGCAATATTTCCACTTCAGAATACAATATGATATGACATAAGATGATCCTAATACTAGATCTCCTTGATATATATATAGGAGACAAAATGGTACAATTATGATGAAAGGGTGCAATGAAGGGTTCTAGATGGCCTATACATATAACACTATAAATGTAATAATTCAATATCTAGGGCTTAATAAGGTGTTTTATACATAACATGAGGATATTTCTAGGACTTAACAATGGTTGTTAGTCACTAGGAACCATTTAGAATGATGATCGTTTGGGTTAAAAAAGATGAGGGACACACATGTCAACAATGAGGGTTGAGTATTACTTGAGTTCAAAAATGGACCAATTGGGAATTATATCTCAAAAGCCTCTCAAGGAGCGATGTGATAGTATGGAACGTTGGGAAAAGAGGCATCATGAGTTAGATAAAGTGTGTGTTCAATAGAATGAGACATGGGTAATCTCGTGGTTGGGGGCATACATCTGCAAATTCTTGGAGAAAGGGGTTCATGGTAGGGGGTACGAGGTTAGTGTGGTTGTCTGGTTTAATAGGGAGAGCCATGAAAATAGAGACACATTAGTTCACACTAAATTTCTTAATGACTTCCTTTCTGGTAATAGGATGGGTGGATTTAAGAGCAGAATAAGTAAGCTCATAGGTGTGCCCCTCATGTTGCAAGTGGTATTGATGAGATTTAGCATGATAACCAACGTGTATGGCTTGTTGTTAGGTGTTAGTTCTAGAATTTAATTCGTGATTGCATGAAAACTAAGCCTAACACATATTGAATGTTTGATTGTTTGCTTGGGTGTTTGAATAGGATCAGAAAACTGAAAGAGAAAAGAAAACAAGAAAGGAATGAGTTAAGAATGGAAATAGATCAACGATCATTTCCCTAAGGCCATTGGGCATGTAGTCATAAACATCCTGTGGATGAAAGGAAATCAAGCTGAGTGATCAGGAAAACAATTTCATAATGACAGATATAAGAAAGGAGAAGAAACATAAAGTAGAGTATCCACTAAACATAGATGCTCTCTGGAAAATGCATTTAAAAGGTTCTTGAACAGAACAAATAAACGACAGACAGTCACAACAAAGGTTTTGCTGCTCGAGAATCTCTCATTCATGGGAAACCATTGATGCTCAAAGTCTGCAATTCATTCAAACAAGTAAATAAAAATAAATAATAGACAAAGAGATGTAACATGCTGATAAACGACTCTCATGAATATTTAATGACATAAATGAAAAAATACATGCCCTCGGGCTTAAAATTAAAATATACAACTTTTGTCACTCCAAGTCCCCTCTCGAGCCTTCAGATTAAAATATACATCTTTTGTCACTCCAAGTCCCCTCTCGAGCCTTCAGCTAGACTGAAACCCTTGTTCCCTTATTTCTTTTACAATATATAGCAACTATATCAGAAGATCCTCCTCTACCTTCTAGGAGATCGAGAATTATTAAATTAATTAAATATAGAAATTTGTTACATAACTTTAGGATCTAAAACAAAAAATAGATAACATTTATTCCTAGATCCTATTTTTTTGTTCAAGCTTTGACGGAATAATATCGATGATGGAAGAGATGAAGATATAATTTTTTTTTATCTTCAGTATTCAACTCGATATTGGAGAAGATTTGGTTCTGTTAGCAGCTGATTTATATTAACTATAGTTGACTTGTGTACTTTTGCAATGAATTAGGATTTTTCTAGTTCGCCGGCGCTGCAAAACTGCTACCAATTGTCTTCCTTTAAAACATGCTCCTTTTCTTGGTCTTCTGTCGATGGTTAGGCTCTCCATAGGTCAAATTTGGAGAAATGTGTGCCACCATTTCATTATTATATTGTTGTTTGTTAGGAATTTTGAGATCAAAAGGGTGACTCAAAACTACTTTTGCAGCTTGCTCGCTGGCCCTTCATCAAATCTGTCACTTGTATGCCAAAAGAAAAATTGGTGGCTTTACTCTTTCAACCATTATTGACAGAATTTGTTGTGCTACCAGACCCTTACTGACACCCTGAGGTTTAAATTCAACAATATGCTCATCACTTTTGACCTCTACAGGCTCATTTGCAAGCACATTCTCCAGATGTTCTAAAATCTCCTTGAATTGACATGATCCAAAATCTGGATCAACATCCTGATAATGCCAAACCAGAGCACTTATTTTAGCTTCCATGGCAGAGCCATCAAGAATTGCAGGTGATAATTCATGTAGTGTTGATAAGAATGAATCAATGCATGTAGAACCCTGCTTTCCAACTTGCTTGTCACTTTTCAAATGAAAGATACCCACATAATCTTCCATATTTTTCTGTACAAGAGTATTTATGTTGCTAAATTAGTATCTCAAATCATTAAATACCTCACCATCTTCAGTTTTCTGGACAAATGCATCATAAGGGCATGAATATTGTTATAAAAGCCAATATCAAATGACAATAACTCTTTAATTCATATCAAGAAAACCCGATCTTTGCATAAAATATGCAACATGCATGGATGAATTTGATTGTGTTAAAACAATTGAATCAACAACCTATTTGTGGAATTCAAACCTTTCCTCTGGCATTTAGTTTGAGTGTTGTCTTTGCAACTCGAGCTTGACACTTGTAATCGATGATAGAGAGTGTAACTTAGACTAGTAGCATTGCCTTTAGACACCTGTGAGTCATTTATAAATGTACTTAATGCGCTGGATGTGGGAATGCTTTGGAGTTTTCAACTCATTCGACACTTATTTAGTTCCCGTCATGTTTACCTTCACATTCAACATTCAATTCCAGAGAGAACTTGACACTTGGATTTAGTAGTTCCTTTTACACCTGTGTTGATTGACGGGGATGGATGCTCAGATGGCATTTGAATGATAACTATAATGATATACAATCCAACCCTTAATAGTTGGACTCTATACATAGTTATAATCACCGACACCACCATAGTTACCATCGACATTCCCAAATTCAATAGGATCATTTCTCTCTCCAACATAAAACCTGTGATCAGGTGAAGAACCATGCATATAGGAGAAAACTTGACGAGTCAAAAGGGATTGTAGAATCCAAAACCAGTCAAATAATTACTAGGTGCGCTGGTGCTTGGATTTGGCATTTTAGATGGATTGAAGAAGAAAATGAAAAAATGACACAATGGGAAATATGCTAATGAGCTTGGCGTGAGGGAAAAATTTTACGTTGCAAATTTGAGCGCTAACATTAGGGAAGGCCAAGTAAAAAATCGACACAATATAGAGGAGAGACATCACACACAAGTGTATCCCGGAAAGGGAGAATATCAAAGGTCACCAACACTAGGAGACAATGAGACAAGGGACTTCCTTTTGTACCCAACCTAGTTGATATGGGGTCATGTGCAAAGTGGTAGGGAGGTGAAGGAATTGGACCAAGTCCTGGGCCATGAAGTTCTTTTCGTTTTCATTGTCCAGAGAAGCCAATTCATGTTTTTTCTGATAATTATGTGTAAGTAGGGGAACAAACGAGGTGTCAGGTTCAATAGTGGTTATTAAGATCAAAGAGGGGTCAACTTCTATGGTATTTTTGAGAGAAACTACATCAAGAGGTTCAAGGGAATCTGGCTGAGCCACCTTTGTGAATAAATTCGTGTTGGTGAAAAGATTGGTAAGTGCCCGATCGTCGAAAAATGCATG
>ML779792.1:728346-765025 GCA_009831015.1 Picea engelmannii
CAATTCCCATTTACTAAATCATAATAAATTATTGTACTTAGTCTCAAGGACCTTACCTTTCATGTGTTGTCAATATTAATAAAATTAAAATGTCCTTACCATAAATTAACCATAGCGTTACTTTTATACTACGATAATCATTGTAAATAAAATAACATTGATCTTACCTTTCATATGTTATTAAATGTTAACATATCTTTTTCCAAATTTGCAAGGACATTACATTTACATGATTCACACGATAATTTACAAAGACCTTACATTACAATAACATTGCAGACAAATAATGATGGTGACCCTAATGAAATAAAATCATAAAGAAAATCATGTTGTGAATTAGGTTGTAAATAAAATTCCTTTTTGTAAATCATATCCTTTATTTCAACGAAAATCATATTCCTTTATTTACACTTAAAAATCATCTTCGGTTCATCCTAGTTATTTTTATTTCTTTTATGAGAAATAAAATCATAATGTAAATCATATCCCTTCATTTCAACTGAAAATCATGTTCTTTTAATTACACATGAAAATCATATTCGGTTCAACATTGTTATTTTTATTCTTTTATGAAAATAAAATTGTAATAAAAATCATATTCCGTTTTATGATATCTGAAAATGAAAATCATAAGGAAAGATGAGGCGTAAGAAGAGAAGACTAGGCACTTGTGCTGGGCTTGTATGTTGACTTGTGGCTCAACTTGTGATGCACGCTTACACATAAATGGAACCCATTAATTTCAAGGATGCAACAATTGTTCAAGGGCTAAACGAATGTAAAAGTTATTTAGGGTTAATCAACGAGATAATCAAGGATAATTTTAGGGTTGGATAAATGGGACATCAAGAACTGATAATTCAGTAATTTAAATAACCGGACAAGGTTACAATTCGGTTTATCCCAACCAGATGACAATCGGTCCGTTTAACATTTAGAAGATTGAGCGTAAATGAATCGCGCAACAGTTACTCCTCCTGAACGACGTAAGTGAAACATTCACCAGAACTGATGAACCATCACACTCAAGCAAGCACTAAAAATAACACGCCTTCGCCAGAAGATATTCAACTATGATTTGTACAGTGCACAAGAGAATTCCGCACAGAGTGAATTTCTCACAGGGTACCATCCCTGGATTTAAGAAATTAAAAAAAAAATAGAAACTCCAGGGCCTAAAAATTGACTATCCATACCCGGTTACTCATGAAATCAGATTCCATTAAGACAGTTCCAACTACACCACAAAATTTCACTGGTTGCAGGTGCAGTCTCAGCATTGATGCCGGTCCAGGGCGATCTATACCTCACACAATCGAAAACTGGGGAACGGTAAGAGAAAAACATGGTCAAGGGAATTATAATCGTCAGGTCTCCCTTTTAACAGGTAAAGGAGATCAAGGGAACCTTACACTTAAGAAATTAATAAAGGTAGACGGTCGTATCACTTGGAGAAGATGAACATGCGGATACCAGAAATCGGGAAGGAGCAGATGAATATGAAAAAACCCAAACCTTATCCAAGGATAATGGCAAGGAGAACGCTTTGGAATCCTGATTGCTACCTCAGAAATAATACAAGGGAACTCAGGTGGTAGTGCAGAAGAAATAAAATTTTAAAGGCAGGAAGTAAGAATCGCCCATGCACAATCGGGGTTAATGCAGGATTGAAGGCCATTTCATTATCAAATTACCCAATCAAATTTCCAGAGACAATTTCAGTACCCCCTTACAAAAATGAAATTGCCATTGATCATGACTCCTACCATTGTCATTTAAATATCAGTCGTTTCCTTCCCAACGAAACAATAGTCTTTGCACTATAAACTACAATTCGCCATTGGAATATGGAAAATCAGATTCGCTATTTGAAAGACAATGTATGAATGCGTTGTTGAGTTATAAACTCTGAAATTGTCATTTAAAAATATAATCGCTGCCATACCAGCGAAGCACATCGCCATTACAATATAAAATGCAATTCGCCATTAAAATATAAATAAAAAATTGTCATTTAAATATAAATCGCCGTCAGACCCAAATATAGAAAATCGCCATTACTAACAGAAGGAGTTAAACGCTTAGGGAACTAGTTATCATGGTTCACTAATAATTTATTTCACAAAGGAAATCGCTGTGATAACACATTAATAAATTAAAAGCGAAGATACCACATCCAGGAATATACAACCACGAAGAGTAACGCAGAGGCGTAAGGATCCAAACCAAGAAACAGTAAAACCCGAACTAGAATGCTGACCACAAAAACTTTAGGCAACCAACGAATGGGTAGGGGCTCAAGACATAAATCTTCCATTTACAATCCACATACAGATCAAGCATAAGTTACTAATGCATTCTACTCTACAAATTAATGAGCGTACCGTTTCCCTTTCGCCCGCCTCGAATGATGTCCGCGCGCTCCATGCCACTCCCGCTCACCTACCGTCGAGACCTCACCGGTACCTCCCAGGCAATGCTAGGGGTACTCTGCTTCCCTCTTATCCCCCTGAGCCGCAAAGGGGCCACACACTATGCAGATGGTATGTCTAGCTCCCAACTCACCTCGCAAGGCCGAGCTACCGCTCCTATCCGAGCTGAGAAATCCCAACTCCCCATAATTAATTAGTCAAGTCAAAAATCCGACAGTGTAACGTTATGCTAATAGTCGATCCCTTACTTCCTCCCCCTTCCTCTCTTTTATAGAGTTTTAGAACTTCCCAAACTTTCCCTAAATCTCATTTAATTTAATTTTAATAAAAATCTTCTAATAATTCTTCTTCATATAAGTGTCGTCCATCCCCCACTTTCCTCCAATAATTATTTTCTTTAAATTGATAATCGTCTCATTTCCCTCACCCACCTAGAGTTGCTTCTATTTTTACTCCTAGGTGTCCCTAGATTCCCTTACAGGTTTTAAATACTTTCCCTAAATGATGTTGCTAAATTAGTTCAATTTAGAAGGTTCTTTATTGCAGATTCTTTACTAAGTTGACCTCGCTTTTTACCATAAGTTCCATTCTTTCCTTTATTATGTTTACTCCATTCCTTAGTTTCCTAAATTTTACTATTCCCTTATTTCCCCTTTTTATTAGAGACAAAATGGCAGTTGCGCAAAATAACCTCTTTTCCTATTTATTAATAATTTAATACCTTTTACACTTTCACAATTTAGGCAATTAAATTCTTCTTTACAATTTTAAATCCACTCATTTTAATTAAATTATTACTCTCTTCATTTTGCCCCAAATTTTTTATGAAGACTAAAACTATTACTTAAGTGGTTTTTAGTTTAATTTTAATTTATTTTTATTTTTATAGGGTATTTTCTTAAGGTTAGACAAAATTTTACCCCTAGAGAAGTTTTAGACTTAGGACTTAGATTCTGAACTGGGCGACATTTAATTAGGGAAGTTGTTTAAGAATTTCTTAATGTGTTAAATGTCTTAGAGCCATCTAGGTTTGTTCCTTCATCATCATCAACACGATGTTACCTTCAGGACGCACCACGTGCTCCAAGGGTGCCACTCGCCTCGTTTGTTTCTTTTGCGCGACGTGCCCTTTAGGATGCACCACGTGCTCCAAGGGTGCCACTCGCCTCTTGTGTTTCTTTTGCGTGACGTGCCCTTTAGGATGCACCACGTGCTCCAAGGGTGCCACTCGCCTCTTGTGTTTCTTTTGCGCGACGTTCCCTTCAGGATGCACCATGTGCTCCAAGGGTGCCACTCGCCTCTTGACTGATTGGTAGACATCAATAACCCCTGGAGTCAATACTCCGCTAGGTGAACTTGTGGGAGACTAAGGGATTCTAAGGAATAAGGCCCCCACCTTATTGCGCACCCCTTAGAATCATTGTGAGCGACTGTCGCAGTCTTCCCTCACGGCATCGTGGATCCTCTCGAACTAGGTAATCGTTAACTTACAATTCGAGCCACGGTGGGATTTCTAGTAGGCTGTGGCAAGGCTGTTGTCCACACCTCTCCCTCAACCTCTATGGTAGTCGTGTGTGGACCCTTTACTCCATATGTGAGTCTGGTCGGCAAGCTATCGTCAGCCTGCATCATAAACAATCATGTTAGACATGTCCACATCATATCATCTAATCAATGTACTAAAATCACATTAAAACAATCAAACCCCAATAGCACACTCCCTGACTCGATCCAGAGTCCAAGGGTTCCGTCGATGCCTCTGCATCCTCAAGGTCCAAAACCCTACACACTCAGTAAAACCGAGTCAATAGCACCTGTCTATGTCAATGCAGTAAAACATCAGGTCATCTATCATAACGCCTCATAATCAAGAACAAATGTTTTAATATCATAATAGTCTAGATCACTTGCGAGCAAGTGTCCTCAAAGAATAAGTTTTCTCAATGCACCCGAGCGGGATGTTACATGGTTGATGACCAATGTATCAATGTCATCTAGGGTTTTTTCAGGCGATACTTCTAGCGTGCTTTGATTGTATCCTCCTCCTTCCTCCAACTGAAGAAATTCCTTTCTCTAACAGAAAGGACACAACTTATAGTGACAACTTGGATTTGATGAGACTGTGAATTAACGTTTTGAAAGAGGAGATGAATCCATTTTGTAGTTCATAAAAATTATATGGGGTCTTGTGTTTCCACAATGTTGTATACCAGAATGATACTGGATCATTTTTTAACTCTATATTTATGGCTGGGGGAAAGCCTGGAAAAATATGGCAGTAAACTATAGCACATATAAGATGAAACGTGCTTTGATTGTATCCTCGTCCTTCCTCCAACTGAAGAAATTCCTTTCTCTAACAGAAAGGACACAACTTATAGTGACAACTTGGATTTGATTAGACTGTGAATTAACTTTTTGAAAGAGGAGATGAAGCCATTTTGTAGTTCATAAAAATTATATGGGGTCTTGTGTTTCCACAATGTTGTATACCAGAATGATACTGGATCATTTTTTAACTCTATATTTATGGCTGGGGGAAATCCTGGAAAAATATGGCAGTAAACTATAGCACATATAAGATGAAACATCATTTAAAGTTTCTTAGTTTTCTTGATACCTCCCAACTGGAACGAAATTTCATTCAAAATAATTTGGGTCCAACCAACTACACCATCTTTATGAATGGAATGATACATAATATATACAGTTTACTTTAGAATGAAAGTCATGGACTCTTTTCCAATTATCCTAGTGAATAGCCATGCAAAATACTTGTATGGATATTCGAAAGATCATGCCTCAATTTGTGTAGAGTTTCTAAAATCACTGGTTATGTTTACAAGAATTTTTTCCAGAAGCTCTAGTCCTCCATTGTTCGATTTTAGAAAGTCATTAGCTTTGGCATTATTGAAAGTCAAAGTGGGTTTTGGAAATCTCAACATCGTTATGAAAACTAAAGGTTCCAAATAAATTGGTGGCTTTCCTTATAACTGGATGACTCTTTTGTTCACTGCCGAATTTATTAGTGCACTAGAAAACTAATTCTTTGAAATCAACTACTTCTGGTACACACCCGACTAATGAAATACCATAGGTCTAGACTTTGTTCAACTTATTTTCTTTGGGTGGAAGAGATGAATACCACTTGAAGGATTTTAACCACTGAACCTGGTAGTCTTCTCATCCCAATGTGTTGATAGTAACCTTGAAATATAGCTCTTTCAATTTACTAGAAATACTTTCACAAATGTTATTTTGTGTGAATAGGTGGTGCTCTTGTCAATTCAATTTTTTTACAACGGGGATTTAATTTTTTATTTAATTTACCATGTATTGCCTTGATTACCAAATGTTGTAGCTCTTAGTTCAAACTTTCCAATTGCATAGTTTTATTTAATATTTAACGCAGATCTTTTATGAAAATTGTGCCACTTAATAATGGTATCCAATTCATAGGAGTTATGGTTGATTTGGAAGTGGGGAAATAAATTTCATCGGGAAAGGTGTGTTGGAATTACTTTCATTGATGTCAAAGGAATTGCATTATAATACACAGATCATTTCCAATATATATATATATATATATATATATATATATATATATATATATATATATATATATTTANAATATATATATATATATATATATATATATATATATATATATATATATATATATGTTTACAAGTATATTAAAAAAGGGGTGCATGTTAAAAAGTAAAAAGTGAAATGGTGGTTTCAAACCCATGGGTTTTGGGTATTTTCCCATGGTATTGAGAATTAATTATTTAATTAATGGATATTTCCCTTTATGATAGGGTATGCAAATTATAAAAAGAGAAATTATTGAGAGAAAGTGAGTGTGTGAAAAATGTATGAGCATAGATTGAATATCATTTCAAAAGGGAAGAGTTGTGAAATTAGTTTTAGGACAAATTGGCATTTTCGTGATAATTTATGTTCTGGGTTGTTTCAAACCTTGAAATTTTGAATGTACAGAGGAGCAATCGTGGTGTAAATGTGTTAAAAATTTCAGATGTTGGTTCTCTATACTTTCAGAGATATTCCCTGTGGAAGGTAGGGTTCATGAATGCTCTTGAAATCAGTTTCAAAAAGGTCAGCTTGACACTTTTGCTATACCTTATTTTCTAGGATGTTGCATACATTTAAATATTGCATAGATGGAGGAGAGATATTGGTGTACATGTGGTAAAAAATTTATATGTCAGATCGCTATACTTTCATAGATAGGCCCTATTGAGGTTAGGTTTTTGGAACGCTGCTGAAATCAGTTTCAAACATGACATATTGGCACTTTCGCTATGACGTATTTTCTGCGATGTTTCAGACCTTGAAATTTTGTAGAGATGGAGGAGAGATATCAGGGTAGATGTGATAAACTTTTATAGTTTAATTCACTATACTTTCATATATATGCTTTTTGGAAGCTAGGGTTGTTGAATTCTCCTAAAATCCATTTCAAACATGTCAGTTTGGAATTTTCACTATAACGTTTTTTGGGGGGGTTTGTCAGACTATTAAATATTTACAGAACATAGGAGAGATACATAAGCACCTTAGGTAAAAATTTTATATTTTGGTTCACTGTACTTTCTGATATATTCTCTTTGGACTTTAGGGTTTTTGAATGCTCTTGAAATTAGTTTCAAACAAGTTTGTTTGGCATTTGAACTAAAACGTTTTTTTTGGGACTCTTCAAACTGTTAAATTTTTATAGAACAAATAAGACATACACAAGTACCTTAGGAAGAAATTTCAAATGTTTTTTTGTTATACTTTCTAAGATATGCTCCGTGGAATTTAGGGTATCATAATGGTCTCGAGATTAGTTTAAGATAGGTTAGTTTGGAATTTTCACTATAACTTGTTTTTAGGGACTCTTCAAAATGTGAACATTTATGATAATAGATGAGACATACATGAGTAGCTCAGGTAAACATTTTAGAATCATATTTGGAAAATTGGTTACATGGCATGATGTACAAGTTCATTCTTAGGAAGAGGCCCAAAAAAAGTTTCTTTGGGAATGTTTCCATTTGGAAATTCAAATTTTGTCAGACTTGGTAAAAGAAGAAGTAGCGAGCAGACTTGGTGAAGAAATAAGCAACGAGTAGACTTGATAAAGGAAGAATAAATGAGCATATCTAGTGAAGGAAGAAATAACAAGTAGACTCAGTGAAGGTTGGTGCAACTAAGATATTGGTGTCTCTTGCTAAGTTGGTGCTTAGCGGCGGGGATTGGTGTCTCCAGTAGATTGGTGTATAAAAAGATTTGTACCACTTGCTAAGTTGGTTCTTAGCAGTGGGGATTGGTGTCTCCAGTAGATTGGTGTCTATGAATATCTATAAGAGATTTGTGTCTCTTGCTAAGTTGGTGCTTACTGGTGGGGATTGGTGTCCCCAGTTGATTGGTGTCTACTAATATATGTAAGAGTAGGATGGTGCATACCAATATTTGTACCAATGGGAATTGGTGTCTCCAATAAGTTGGAGCCTACAAATATTTGTAATAGTTGGTTCCTACAAATAATTATAAAGAGGAGTTTTGTGGTTTTATCCTAAAAGGGTTTCCATGTAAATCTTGTCTTGCATGTTGTGTAGTCAATTGATCTAATATGTGATTTTTTTCCTATGGTTGATGAATGATTGAAAAAGTTAAAAAAAAATGTCTTATATTGATTCAACCCCCCCTCTCAGTATAAGTGTGTGCTCAACAAGGTGATATCACGTTGTGATAACTTGAAATAATTTAAGTATGGGAGTGCACAATGTGTAACATGAAGGTCATTATTGGAGGATGCTAAAATGTGGGATTTGGGGCACGAAATGGGATGGAAGGTGGAGATGAGGGAAGAAATTCCACATATGTAATCAAAAAAATTAGCTAAGTATCAAGAGAGGTTTATTATGAGTGACTTGGAAGTGGGGAATGATTTTTGAGGATTGTGGGTTTGCAATATTGTAGAGTTGTGAGTTTGCAGGGTTGGGATAGCTTGAACCTCTAAAAACAAACTCTCGTAATTGAAGAAATGGATAAGAGTTGCGGTTGCAGAGTGGTAAAAATTGAAAAAAATACTAAGTATGGGACTTGCGGACCCGTGGACGTGGTGGTAGTCTCCCCACAACCTGCATTTTTGGGAAAAACACAAATTATATAATATACAAGAAAAATGAAAAATAACTAAGTATAGGCCAAAGCAAAGAATCATTGATCAACGAATGTTGATAAACATTCGGTTCCAACATTGGAAAGTAACCCCATATGGGTTGCTGAGAATCTTGAAGGTCTTGTACATTAGGAAACCGAGTCAAAAAAAAATTTTAAGAGGAAAATGAAAGAAAAGGGAAAGAAGAAGACATACATGCTCAGAATATACAGAAGGGTGAAAATAAGGGATTATGAACAAGTTTAGAATTGGGGATTTAAACAAATAAATTCTTGAGTTATTTCCCATTTACGAGCAATGCTTGGACTTTTCCTTTCATGTATTTCAACAAGTAGGAGTTGAAACCAATAACCCTTTCAATCTAATATAGAAAAATCCAAAGGGATTCAAACTTTTTATGAAAATATGACTTTTCCTTTGCTTTATTCCATAACAGAACCAATTGAACCTTTTGAAAATATATTATAGTTGTACTCTTATCAAAATTTCTTTTAAATTCTTGTTTTCTCTTGCTCAAAGTTATAACTGCTCGTACTCTTTGTTCTTCTAAGTACATGAGTTCATGATAAATTTTTTGAAAGGTGGAATCTTTTCCATGTCTTCATCTTTTTTGGAAATTACCAATGCATTTAGTTCCAGATGCAACGTCATCCTTTCTTCCTTTCCATATACCAAGGTATAATGTAAATGACAAGTGTTATATTTTGGAGTGATATGGATCGCCCAAAGTGAATCTGACAATTTCTTGTGCCAATTTTTATTGTTTGTTGCAATTGTTTTCTTGAGAATTTGAATCAATGTTTTCTTAATTGATTCGGCCAAACCATTTCCTTGAGGATAATAGTTGGATGATTTTCCCATGGTAATACCATATTCTCCACAAAATTCTGTAAATTTTTATATCCAATAAAAATCGAACTATTATCCATTATGAACTTCTCAGGGAAATTGAATTTGGATAGAATGTTCTCCTTGAAGAAAATGATCAATTGTTCAAAATCGATGTTCATCAAAGCCACAAATTCTTTTTATTTTGTAAAATAGTCAACTTCAAGAAGAATATATGAATGTCCTTTTCTATATTTTGGGTTGATTGGACCTATTACATCCAAACCACATTGTGAAAATGGTTCTTCAATTGATATATATTGTAGTGACATTGTTGCTCTTTTCATGTTTCCTGAAATTTTTTGACATGGAAGGAATTTTCTAGTCATTGAATACGCATCTTTGAACAAGATTGGTCAATAATAACCAACCTAAATAATTCCGCGAGTAGTCACAATGGGTGCAAAATTTCCACCACAAACACCTTCATGGAACTCTTGTAATATTTATTTGTGCTTCGAATGATCTAAACATATCATCAAAATACCATAAAAAATTCTTTGGAAAAGAACTTTCAAAACTAATACATACTGATTGATCTTCATATTTAAAAATCTCCTCTCCTTAGAAGACATTCCAACAGGAAATTGCCCAGATTTCAAATAAAAAAATATTTGTTTATACCACTCAGATCATGATAGACATGAATTTTGTATCGTGGAATCACCTATATTGGGAGAAGAAATATTGACAACTTCAATTCCATTCATCCATTTGCATTTTCCTTGTCCCTTTATAACTTTTAGAGTCTTGATTTCTAAATCATATTCTTTAATATTGGCCAACTAATTTTCCCATCTCCCTTCTTTGAGTTTTTTATTGAGCAACATTTTGGCAGGAGAGTGTGGTACATAAGAAATTATGTGAGCTACTAAAATGTAAGTCCTAAAGCTAGCAATTTCCTTGACTAGAGAAAGGGCTTGATTTTCAATCATGGGGAAATTTAGTTCATAGTCATGCAAGGTTTTACTCGTGAAAGCGATTGGAAGTTCCTCCCCTTTTTCATCCTCCTTAGTAAGTATGGAAGCAACAGTCTCTTCAAAGGATAATGAATACAATATGAAGTATTTATCAAAATTTGGACTAATAAGAACAAGAGCAGTGGTGATTGCATGTTTGATATCTGTAAAATCCCTTTGATTTTCTGACGCCCATTCAAAATTTTAATCCCTTTTTAGTAGCTTGTTAATTGTCCTTAAAATTATAGCGTAATATAGAAGAAATATTTGTACAAATTTGATCTTCCTAAAGAAATATTGTATCCCTTTCCGAGATGCTATAGGATTTAAGTCATTTATTGCTTTAATACTTTCAGGTTCACTATAAATTCCTTCTTTTCTAACTAATATATGGCCAAGCAATTTTCCTTCATAACCTACAAATAGATATTTCTTTGGATTAAGGAATATTCCATATAGTCTACACATTTGGACAAAATTTAGTAAGATGTTTTAGATGGCATTCTCTCAATTCTGAATGGATAGTCAGTCATCTTGATAATCTTCCATGAATTTCCCAATTAAATCATTGAAGGCATGATCCATATCCCTAGGTGTGATAAAACTAGTTTTGGGTCTATCTTCTTCAACTACAAGGACTTGATTATACTTGAAAAATCAATCTAACATAGACATCAATGTATAGCCAATGACTTGTTGCAGTAACATCTCCATATTTGGAAGTGGATAGTTATCTTTAATACTTGCTCGATTGAGATCTCAAAAATCCATATAGAGACAAATTTATCCATTCTTGTTTTTTACCACCACAAGATTTGAAACCCATTATGAGTGCACGATTGAAAAAATTATACCATCCGTTTTCAATTTTTCTAACTCCATTTTCACCAGGGGATTCAATTTTTTATTTATCACTCTTAAGTTTTTCATAAAAGGTTTTGACCCTTCTTTGCATGGTATGGTGTGTTGAAAGATAGATTTATCATATTCTTTTAAATCATCATAAATCTATGCAAAAACATCTTGAAACTCCTTGAAAAGAAGAGTGTATTGTTCAACCTCTTTAGTAGTACAACTTGTACCATGATTTATGCATTTGGGGAGATTATATGCACTAATGTTAATTTTTTGAGTCTCTTGCACTTTCTTAAGATAATGTTCTTCCACTACGTTCAATGTCTTTGTTTTTCATCTCTTGTGAAGAGAGATTAAAGGTTAACATAGTTCCTTGGAAGAACAATAATATTATGATCATGAATCTCCTTTTGATTGCTTTGTCTTTCTTTTGAAATATCAGATGATGTTGATTCTAGGTCTTCAAGAAAATTTTCAATGTACTTGTCATTTTCAAAAAATTGCCAATACTCTTTATTATCAGGTATCGATGGTCTAAAAACTATTTTGACATGAAAAATATTCGGATTTTGAGAATAATCAATATTGAAAAGGGAGGTTGCTATTACTAATGAGTCTTCTCTTTTATTCTTTCCTCGAGGAAAAAAGGTTATATTAAAGGAATTGAATGAATATAAAATATCCCAAACTCTCTTTGCATAATGTTTAAGTTTTTCCTTCTTGATTTTGTACCTTTCTTTGATATGATTGATAACCAATTATGGATCTATAGTTACCACCATATCTTTGAATTGCATTTGAAGCACCATAGTCAATCCTTGAATTAGTGATTCATACTCTGCTTCATTATTGGTGTAGGGGAACTCAAGTATGATTACATGTGGATAAATTCATGATTGAGGACTTTTAAAACCAATGCCAAATTCAATTCCATACTTAGAACAAGAACCATGGAATGAAATTTTCCAAAATCCTTGAAAGTTATTTTCTTCATTTTGTTTGGGAGAATTCATTTTCTCTGTGTTGAAAACAATTTTTTTTATTATTTCAACATCAATGCAGTTCTTCATAATTTGAGTTTATTTCTTATTGAATGATGTTGTCTTTCTCTGTTCTCGAGGCACTTTGATCATTGTTCCATCTATTTGGGAGCATCATGCAACTCCTATCATTAATTATATACCCTCCAATCATTAAACACCAATATCTACCAAGGACAACACTGTATGATGGAGGAAGATCAAATACTATAATGGTTAACACTATTATGATATGGGTTACTACACATATCCATGCACAAAAGTCTTTGATTTCACCATAAGTTGGTCCTTTTCTGGAATCAATGGCATAAATACTTTCACCTATTTCATAATACTTTGTAAATTTCATTACAATAGCTTCCATTACAGATAATGCCATGATATTGTTAGTGGTTCCACTATCCACCAAACAATTGTGCAATGTAAAATCACTATTCCAAAGATATGTAAAATGGTGGAACCTTGCCTCTTTGTCTTGCTGGTATGGTATTTTGTTTCTTTGTGTTCATAACAACTTCTTCTATGCTTGGACCTCATGAATTTGTATCATCTAAAATATTTAAAATATTTTCTCTTTGTTGAGGTATATTGACTACCTCCATGAATGGAAAAGGGATTTGAAGATTAGTTAATTCATCAACCACATTATAGGTCATTTGCAACGGTATATTTTTTTGATTTACAACTGTTTGTTGTCTTGCTAGTTTTGGAACATTAGATTTTTCTTTTTCCTTTTCTGGTTGATCTCTGGAATTGAATTCGTGCTATCCATAGTCATAATATTCTTTTTCATCAAAGATACCAAAAGATGATGAAATTTCCTCCATTAGGACTGATTTTAATATTTGATCTTGATCATTAATTGATTCTTGATTGAATGACCCACTATCTTGAATAAAATATTCTTCTTCTGCAATTTCTTCTAGAACAACACCATTTGGATTTGGAACTTTGGGTGCTCTTGGTATTTTTTCTTCATTTGTTTAATTTCTATGATTTATATCTCTTTGATTCTCCAAAAAATATCTCATATGATGATGTGGTGGGATGACATTTTCATTTCTTTTGAGTTGAGTTATCTCATTCTTCATTTATTGAATAGTCCTGCTCATTTGAGCAATCTCTATTTTTGTATTGAGTGTCTTGAGAAACATTAAGAATATTTCTCACATTAGGGGGTTGGCCTTGAAAAATCCCCCCTCCAACTCGTCATCCTTCAGTATTTATTAAGGTATATGGGACTTGGGATTTCAATGCTAAACTTACCATATGTGTTTGTACTTTTCCAAGGATAATTTTAGGATCAAGATTAGTGTCGAGCATATATTCTTCCATCTATGTTTCCTTCATTATTACTTCATCCAATGTGTTTATTTGTGCAACCCTTATTGCATAATTGGCATTTGGTGGTAATAGCTTCTTATAAAACCCAAATATAACATGCGCATTTGGACGCTGCCCATATGGAATCTATTTCAAAGTCTTGAAAAAGTGTAAGTTAAAATATATAATTATTTCACCCTTTTGAATACATGTTTGAGTGAACTGGGTGAGTAAAGTATGATATGTGATTCTATATGCATATATGGTCATAAACATATCTTCCATATCATCAAAAGAGCTAATTGATGGAGCTAACAGAGAAAGGTGCCAATCATAGGTTGGGCCTATCAAATTTTGAAGAAATACTCTTACCATCACATCATCATGTTCAATCAAATGAATGTCACATATGGAAATAAATTGATCTCCATATAATTTTTGGGATCCATAATCCCATCACTTGTAAAAACATGAAAAAATCCTTGAGGGAGAGTATGCAACTGATTTTGTTCTTACCGTAAGTTTAGGGGATTGGATATAAGTACTTCTTCTTGGATTTATTTGTCTTTCATTATCATGAACTTCATTTCTTTGTTCTTCTTGATCACCCATGATTTCTACACTTACAACTTCAGATGTTGAATCTTGATTTTCTTGATGAATTTCAAGATTATTTCTTTTACTTCTTGTTAAAGGACCTTTGTAGGATTCCAACTTTTAAGAATTTATTGTTATCTTGTTTGTCTCAAAGATATAACTATTTCTTCTTCACCAGAAAGATATTCCCACATTGTTTCAAGTTCTTCACGACTCCTCGTTGTTGTTATGACTAGATCATACAACTGATGAAGAATGCTTCCTTGGTCTCTAAGTCCAATTTTATTTGACATTCGTTGGGCTCTGGTTGAGTCATTCAAATTTATGGTCGACGAAACTAGCCTTTTTTTGTTCCTCGGTATGGTCACCACATTCAAATTTCTAGTCTATGAAACTAGCCTTGTTTCTTAGAATGGTCACCAAAAATGTTTATCTAAAATACTATTTTAAAGTCTTTAAAATAAAATCACGAGGATAAATCCCCCTGTGTTTTTAGAGAGTTGAAACTCCTCTTTGTTTTAATAAAATAAAAGAATAGTAAAAGGGCCCGAGAAAGGACCAAGATTATTCTTGAAGTAAATATTTACATGCAGAGAATAATTGAGAAAGGACCAGACATTTCAGAGAAAATAAATATTCACAATATGATACAATATTATAAACCAAGAGAAAAAGTAGTCTCACACAATGAAATTTTCATCATAGCATAAAACAAAGTAGAGCAGAACATTTAGCAAAAGGGAAATATATGGACCACATATGGAAGAGGATTTTAAATGATTATTCAATTAAAATCCAAAAATATTTTAATAGACACACATTTGAAATCTCATGCTTAAAATTTAAGGTATGAGAAATCACTAATGTAACGTCCCAAATAGTTCTCCAAGAACCTCAAAAAATAATAAATGTCTTTTAAAAGTATTATAAAATTAAAAGTAAATGTGTTTGTATTAAATGGACTAGGATGGGGCTCCCCTACACCAATAAAAGAAAATACCTAGAAAAAAAGAGAAAAATATAGTTAGGAATCAACCTTCAACATTCATAGAGCATGAAAGAAAGGTTGAATGAATGCTAACCGAGAAAGAATGAGAGTTGAAAGAAAAACAAAATGACTACTTGAGTTACTATGATGGAAGATCATAGATCTTTATCTACTTGTTGATGTTTCCTTTATAGGATGTTGGGTTGGAGGTGGTTTAACGATATTACTGGCTTCTTGTTGACCTATTTTGGCTATTTTAACAAAGGCGCTTCTTAACAAATGTTCATTATACTCCTGCATGGGAGAAACCACTATTTATTTCCTATTCTTGGTTTGAAATAATTCATTTTCCGTATCTTTGAGGTCGAAGGTTAATTGGTGAAGCCTGTCTTCAACAACTTCATTTTTATTGACAAACCATAATAACCACCTTTCCACTTCTTCTTCAGAATATTCTATTGAATCACTAAACTCACTCATCCATGAAAGTTTTTGGGCATCCATATATTCTTGTAATTTCTCTTTTGATAGGAGTATTGTATCCATGATTAAACGTGGGCTCTATAAATCTTTGGTTATATCAACAATATTTAAAAATAGATCACATATTTTGGTATTGATGGTGTCACATTCGAAAATCATTTCATGCAAGCATTTAATTATTTTCAACCAACAAACATTTATTTGTTTCAAACGAGTGTTATATTCCTGAATAGATCTGAAAATACAGGATAGAATAATAACTCAAATCATTCACCAAAACACTGAACACAAGAAGTAGAGAAACCCTTGAGGTATAGTAACACCATATATTATTCCTTATGGAAGGAATGCACTCCTCAAGCACCACTTTCTTGTTACAATAACAATATTCTTCACCATGCTTCAATACATGTCTTAGACTTATTTATATAGCATTCTTTATCTCCTAGGAACATTCTAGAAAAATAATCTTCTAGAAATCCTATTTATTATATATAACTACCATAGTGGGTCTTATTTAATACTATAGTGGACCTAGTCCACCTTACATTGAATGGTCTCCACTAATAATACCTAAACACATTCCCATTGGGTATGTCCCATATTACCTCCCTAGGTATACTACATTCCACCCCCCTTAGCCATATTTTTTCTTAAAAACATGAGAAGAAACCATACAATATGATCAACCAAGAATTGTAGCGAACTGGTACTAAGTATGACCATCGATCCATCATAATGGAATATGAACATGATGTCCAACTTCTTCCTTGCCACCGTGATCTTGCTCCACATTGTACCAATGTTTCCATCAGATTGTTTCTCTAGCCCGATGTCTTCCTGTAGTGCTGGTAGTCCTCCATTCACCTCTTTATTGGTTTTATTTCTAATTCCCTACCGGTGCATATGTGTGTTTATGCTCACACCCTTGCTTTGATGATTGTTGTTTCTCTATATGATGTGGATGACGATACACAACAACTGTAGGAATCAATCCTTTTTTCTTCAATTTTTCCCCATGGTGTCCCTTTGAGTCAATTATCTGCTTGGATTCTTTATTTTGTCCTTATTGTGGTTTTGCTTCATCTCCTTCTGTAGATTCTTCCTTTGATTCAACTTCAGACTCTTTAATAACTTATTTTCTTGTCATTATGGGACCTTCTATTTGACTAAGAGACACGTCCGACAATGTGATTTGACCTTTTTCTTGCACATTAATATTAAAAAATTGAACATTTTCACTTTCAACCTATGTGCTTTGAATATTCTTTCCAGGAACTTGCAATCTATTAACCAAAAGAACATTGATAAAATTATGCATGCAACTGGGCTTAATATAACCAACAATATTTTCTTTCTAAATATATCCCTGAACCTGTAATATAGAGTTGCCACATGATAATAAACCCTTGGTGCATTCTTTATCCTTAAGCTTAGTATGAGACCACTTGTCTAAATTTTCTTTTTCATATTCTTTATCTTAAATTACATGAGTCTCTTCAGAGTTAACTCCATTCCACCATACCCTAGCATCATCCCTTAAATCCATCCATACCCAAAATTGCCATAGGTTTCCCCATAATGAATTTATATTTTTGATATATTCTTCACTACTAGTACCATCATCCTTTCTAGTAAAAATCATATGGATTAAATAAATCTGAAAAAATAGGGTTTATTAATGACATACTATGCAAATCGCGCATTTATTTTTTATTTATTGAGGAAAAACCCTGAAAATTTGTCAAAATTAAAATTCCACTAAATTTACTTCCCAGACTCCATTTCAACCAATTATTTTTTGAAATTGTGTATGTTTCTGAGAGGAATTCAAATATCCAATTATTTTATTCAAATTCAGAGAAAAAAGTTTTAAAACTAAGTCTAAAGTGCGTCGCCCCCTTTTTTGCTTTGAAAAAATATGCAAAATGACCCAAAAATGTCTTCCCTTTTTTGGTCAAGGAAATATCTTTGATACCACTTGGTATATACCTGAATAGATCTACAAATACAAATTTATAAATAACCCTTGATATTCAACAAGAATAAATCGAAACATTCACCAAGATACTCAACATAAGAATGTAGAGAAAACCCTTGAGGTAGGGTAACACCATATATTAATCCTTATGGAAGGATAACACTCCTCAAGCAATGCTTGATACATTCACAATAATCTTCATCGGGCTTCCATACATTGCTTACACTTCTTTATATAGCATTCTCTATCACCTAGGAACATTCTAGAGAAGGAATCTTCTAGAAAGCCTATTTATTATATCTAACTATCATAATGGACCTTATTTAATACTATAGTGGACCTAGTCCACCTTACATTGAATGTGCTTGACTAATAATACCTAAACATGTTCCCATTGGGTACCTCCTATATCACCTCCCTASATGTACTAGAATGAGCCTTAGAAGGAATATTTTCCTCTCTCATATGAATATCATTTAAACTTAAGAACTTTACCAAGAATGTACCCACAACTTATTTATAAAAGATTTCATCATTTTCTAAGTCCTTTTGGAGATACTCTTCAAAATGCAAGACCCTTGTTGAGAGAGTAGATGAATTTGTCACTAACTTCCATATTTCAAAGATCAAAGCTATCCTTTTCAAATTATTATCTCCAACATATTTTCTAATAGTTGTCAATAAAATTGATGAACCTTTTAATTTGGAGCTTGTTTTTGGCACATCCTCTAAGTTGTAGAATGGTTTAATAACAACAATGTGCTTGAAAAATAGGGGTCTTAGAAGTAGAGAATTCTCTAATTTCTTCACTTTTTCTTTTAAGATCATGTTCTCATTCTCCATCTCATCAATGGAATACTTTAAAGCTTCACTAGTTTCTTCATGAAACTCTATGACTTTCTAGGGTTTTAGCCCTTGAAAATCAATCTTTGATTTCCATTTTTCCAAAACCTTTTTATTTTTTAAAATTGCAATTTCAATCAACAACTTCTTAGAACTTTTGTTGTGGGACACATGGTGTAAGGTGACAGATTCTTCCTAAAATAACTCTGGACCTTAAGAACCCAATTCTCTCGCTATAGTTCTTCTCTCAATCATTCTTTGTTCACCCCAGTTGGGCTCTTCTATTATGTCTTCAACTTCTTGGGCTAATTTCATTTCCAGGTACCTCATAGTATTCTTTCTAAATTGTTTCTCTTTTTATTTTTACAGACAAAGGAACAGTGTGTGGTATTTCAATTCCCTTTATTGAAGGGCATGTATCTCCTTCATCATCTGAATTCCCTATAGAAGATCTCCTTTGTTCTTGGGTACACTCTCGATGTTTTTCTCTTGTCGAAGTAGACACACTCTTTTGAAACACATTGGACGATCCTGAGTTTCTGCTAGTTGCAATTCATTTTCTTTTCTTGTAATGGGCATTTCCACTGACCAATGTATAAATGTCATCCAGGGTTTTTTTAGGCAAGACCTCTAGATGGTTTTGACTGTCTCCTCCTCCTTCCTCCAACTGAATGGAGCTATTGAATGATGAAATGTACCCAATTGAAAACATGCATGCTGAAAACAAATTGTTAGGTTCAAATCTACAAATTGCATGAACTTCCTCTAAATTGAAATGATCAAACGGGGTGGTCAATTCATCCAAATGAGAAATGGTCTTTTCAAAAATTTCTCCAATTTTCCATGCCAAAGGGATGAATTTATTTTTTATTTTTTCATTAAATAAGTGTACCCAATATTTGTATTATTTGCACACTTCAATAGTGAAAAGTTTATCAGAAACATAGAATGGCAGAAAAGAGGGTTTCCCCTGTAATACATAAAGTCTACTCAAACTAAAAGCTTCCATAGTCTTAAAAATTCTTTCTCTGACTGAAAGGATGCATCTTCTAGTGATAATATGGATGTGACATGACTATGAATTAAATTTTTGAAAGAGGACACAAAGCCATTTTGTCCTTCATAAAAATTATATGGGGTCTTGTGTTTCCACAATGCTCAATACCAGAATGATACTTGATCTTTTTTGACGTTTATATTTATGGTTCAAGGAAAGTCGTAAAAAATATGGCAGTAAAGTATAACATAAACAAGATAAGATGTCATATAAAATTTCCTAGTGTTCTTATACCTCCCAATTGGAATGAAACTTGTTTGAAATAATTCGGGCCCAATCAACTACAACATATTTATGAATGGAAAGATACATAATATATACAATATACTTTGTAATGAAAGTTGTGGACTATTGTCCAATTACCTAATGAATAGCCATGCAAATTATTTGCATGGGTATTTGAAAGAACATACCTCAATTTATGTAGAGTTTCCAAAATCACTAGCGAGGTTTACACAGAATATTTCTAGAAGTACTAGTACCCTCTTGGATTTTAGAAATTCATCAACTTTAGGATTCTTGAAAGTCAAAATGGATTATGGAAATCTCAACATTCTTCTAAAAATTGAAGGAGCCAAAGAAATTAGTTTCCTTCCCTGTAACTATATGACTCTTCATTTAGTGTCGAATTTATCAACGCACTAGAGAACCAATTCTTTGAAATTAGCTACTTCTAGTACACACCTGGCTAATGCAATAACAAAGGTCCAAAATTTGTTCAAATTCTTTTCTTCCGGTGGAACAACTGAGAACTACTTGGAAGATTCCAACCACTGAAACTTGTGGTATTATCGCCCCAAGGTGTTGATAGTATCCCTGCGATATAGCTCTTTCGTTTTAATTGACATATTTTGACAAAGGTTATTTTGCATGAATATGTGGTGCTTTTTTCAATACAATATTTTTGTAGTGGGGATTTAATTCCTTATTTAATTTACCACATATTTCCTTGACTATAAAATGTTGTAGCTCTTAGTTTGAAGTTTCCAATTGCATGGTTTGATTTAATATTTAAGGTGGAGCTTTTACAAAAATAGTGCCACTTAATAATGATATTCAATTAATATGAGTGATGGATAATGTGGCAGTGGGGAAATAAATGTCATTGGGAAAGGAGATATCATGTTGTGATAACACAAAATAGTTTAAGTATGGGAGTGCATATTGAGTAACATGAAGGTCGATTTTGGAGAGGATGCAAAAATGCAGGATGTGGGGTGTGGAATGGGATGGAAGGTGGAGATGAGAGAAGGATTCCCTCATCTGCTATCAACAAAATAAACTAAGTATCGATAGAGGTTCATTATGAGTGACTTGGAAGTGGGGAGTGTCTTTTGAGGGTTGTGGGTTTGCGGGATTGCGAAGTTGTGGGTTTGTGGAGTTGGGATGGCTTGAACCTTCTCAATGGGTCTCCTGCAACTAAAGAAATGGATAAGTGTTGGGGTTGCAGAGTGGTGAAAAATGGAAATAAATACTATGTATAAGACTTGTGGACTTGAGGACCTAGTGGTAGTTTCCCTGCAACCCACATTTTTGGAAAAAAGACCAAGTATAGAATACATAAGAAAAATGAAAAATGAGTAACTATAGACCAAAGAATGAAATAATTGATCAATGACTTTTGATCAACACAACTTCCCACTACCCCACAACCCTCTCCTTACCAACTAGGTTGGGTTCAATAAGATGGTCCTCGTCTTCTCATTAACAAGAGATGTGTTGTCACATTTGATATAAAATGTTTTCACAATGTAGTAGACTGTCATGTCTCTTCACTTGATTGATATTATTTACCCTTATCAACATCCACAAAGTTCCTTATAAAATGATTGCAACAACTCTTATAAATTTTTTAATGATGGAAAATCCTATTATCTTACCTCTACTACATTTTTTCTACCCTAGCCTGTTACATATTAACAAGTTAGTTTGCATAAATTCCTCTCACTCTCTATTTTTCCTCATACCCACACCTCACAACTAGTTCCTCTACCCTTATTCCAACAAGGACATGATTAGCATATTATTTCATCACTAATACACTATCATATTAGTAAGATTGAATACATGCTTGAACCTCCTCCCATTCTATCTCTCTTCCCATCACTTACACTTGTATGCCCCTGGTGCTCTCAACAACTACATCAATGACCTCTAGAGTAAAATTACCATATCATACCAAGCACACGTATATTATTCCAATTTGATGGAGTCACTAGTAGCATTACACATCAATTCCACGTTAGCATACACCAGTTCATTCAAGTATTATTCATCTTTAGGTACTAGATGACTATTATCACAAGTTAATTATTTCAATTCTTCAACACTTCGAGCCTTGCATTAGACTTCTTATAGAAACTTCTCACCACTCGCTTAGTCCTTTGACATATTTGGTACTCATAGATATAACAAGTTGTTCCATATATAGTTTGATGGAATTTATTGAGGTATAAATGTAGCACCCATTATACAATACACTATCTTGCTATCACCTTACCATTTATCATGAGAAATTTGGTGAAAACTAACCCAAATCCATGTCCAAATAGAATTTCCTATAATCATATTATGTCTATCCTGCACCACTTAGCATGAGCTCCACACTATCAAATGTGCTTTCTAGTTCTCTATGGATCACAAGTACTCTATGGGTGAGTTTCCTGCATTCTTAGAATAGGTTTTTATTTGGTCCATCAATAAAGAAAAATGGAACTTTGTAAAACTATAAGAAGAACATTTTCCTTATCAATGAAACTTTGATCTCTTCTATTTCTATAGTACATTTTAAGTTTTTTTCAAATTAACTACAACATTTTCATTCTTATCTTTCTTATATTTCTAGTTTATTTTCGTAAACAATTTTGTATCATATCATAAATAACCTAACTCAATATACTAAAATTACCCTAATTCAATAAGTTTATACCATGAAAATTTAGTAAAAGTACACCTAAAACAAATTCCTTTAAAATTTCCTTTTATGTGGATAGAGCATAGTTTCCATTTAAATTACTTGGTTTGAATAAAGGCTAACTCATAAAAAAATCTTCAATAAAGTTGGTTTTTTCTAATATTATTAACTATCTTTAGTTGTTTAAATCATTCATTTCACAATATGAATTTATTGTACACATCTTTGATCTCTCTCAAGAAAGGGATATGTACATTGAGAAAAAACATTGCTTCTTAGAGAGATGTATATTGAGAATTATTAGAGAGATGTACATTGAGAAAAAAGCATTGCTTCTTAATATAGTATATACATAACCTTCATCTCTCTCATTAAACGGATATGTCTATTATTGATAAAAGTGGATTGGATTTGTAATTACATCTAAACAAAATCTAAGATTTGAATTATGTATAAACATAAATTATATGTTTCGGCAAAGTAAAAGTTTATTTTCAATTTTTTGTTTTTAGTTTATTATAATTGTATTTGTTTTATGGGATTTTTATTTTATGATTTTATGATATAGTATGTTCTTTTGTGGGATATTAAAGAATACTCTTCATTTAAATAGATATTAATAAATATCTCTTAAAACATTTTTGTTGAACCCCTTTCAATATATCTTTTCAATCATTTAAAAACTCTATTTTTAATACATACCTAATTTTATACCCCTCAATATTTATTGTTGGACATATTGTCATTGATGTGTTGTTTTTTATGTCAACAACCGATTTCATGATGAGTTTTTATGAACAACATATAGAGGAATCTACCTAAAGCTCAAGAGAGGCAGCGTATTAGATTTCACGAGATCAACGCAATGCAAAAACACCATCAGAATCGAATTCTCAACGGATCAATGATCTCGATCAGTTAGAATCCAAGTAAAAACCCAAAAATATCAGAAGGGAAAGCGCAATGAAATGATGATGAGTTTCTATAAACAACATGCAGAGGAATCTACCAAAATTCTCATAAGGGAAAGCGCATTGCATAAACATGATTAGGATTGAAATCCCCACAGTAAAACTATGAAAGAATCGAGTGTGAATCCTGTCCACTGATGTAGATTTTGGGACAAACAACGATCGTCAGATCTAGGAGTTACAAAGGAGGACTTTCGAATCAAACATCTGATTAAGTCATGACCGTAAGATCTTAGTAAGGGCATATCAACAACGAGGAACCATTGCAAGATGCAAGGGTTGAGTTAACGACTGTGCAAGTTTCGTTTTCAAAATTATCCCTAATCGTTGATCTACTACAGGAGAATTCTCGACCGTTAGATGAAGTCAAGGTTTAATTGGGGAATATCACTTCGGGAAATTGAGAATTGGGAACAAATAACGCAAAGTCCTGAATGCCAAAATGAATCTATACCATTGATCTAGAATTGATCACAGCAATTGGATCAAGAATTCATGAGATCCCGAAACATCTGAAATCCCGACAAATGTTTGATCATGTTAGGATTTTCACATAAAAAATGGACCGTTAGATGAAGTCAAGTTGCTCAAGTTTTATTCGAGGAATCCCACTTCGAGAGAATTGAGAATTGGGAATGGATAAACGAAATTCATGAAGGACAAAATGAATCTAGACCATTGATCTAGAACTAATCACAGTCGTTGATCAAGAATTCACAAGATCCCAAAATAGTCGAAATCCCGACAACTGTTGGAACGTGATAGGCTTTTTTCGTCAAAGATGGACCGTTAGATGAAGTCATTTTGCTTGAGTTTTATTCAGGGAATCTCACTTCACGAGAATTGAGAATTGGGAACGGATAACCCAAAGTCCCGAAGGCTGAAATGAATCTAGACCATTGATCTAGAACTGATCAAAGTCGTTAGATCTAGGAGGAGGATATGTGTCGCGATAGGATATCCACATCAGTAGACCATGTCAGTAAGGACACGTGGCGTAATTAGATGGTGACAAGTGTCTAGGTCTAGTTGGCACTTTAAGATTATGTAAGTCACGAATATAAGTGACACATGGAAGCCACTCAACCAATGTCAAGTCAGCAGTGACGTCAGCAAGTTACGTCACTACGTGAGTTTGTCCTTCAGGGGAAACTAGTAAATACCCGAAGCGAAGAAGGCCGAAGTCAATGAAAATCATTGATTTAAGATCCTCCAGGATGAATCATGATCATTAAGATCAAAACATGGCATAATCTCTCCCATGTTGGCCACTTCGACGCTGACCAACTCCGGTGGAAATTGGAACATCAATTACACGGACCTCTGAACCTACGAAGTCGCGAAGTCCCGAAGTAAATAGTGGTCATCCATATCAACATTTTATTAAGTTAGAGCCTTCAGATTAAGCAGTGGAAGAATAAGTAAGGATTGAATCTAGACCATTGATTTGGTTCTGAGATTCATGCTAACCATTGGATCAATCCTTGTGAGAAATGAACGAGAACTGCCCACTCAATTGCATATCAATTCATGGTCCTCGATCTGTTAGAAACCTCTAGACAAGCCAGGATCGTCCATCTATGGAAGAACATATATTGACTGTCCAATCTACTTTGGAGAAATGTACTCAGAAGGTTGAAAGATTGCAGAAGTTGGAAGTCCCGAAGTCCCGAAATAAATAATGGTCATCCATCTCAATGTTTGATTAAGTCACATCGGTTTGATTAAGCAGTGGAAGGATAAGTAAGGATCAAAGCTATACCATTGATCCGGTTCCAGGAATCACACCAACCATCGGATCAACTCTTGTGAGAGGTAACCACTTCGAAGAGTTGAAACTCCGAAAGTTTGGATGAGAAAGAAATCGCTCGAAGGCCAAAGTACCGGAGGACTAGGTTCCAAACCCAAGTCATGGGTTACAAACAAATAAGCCATGATTTTTTGGGTACATCGCTTAATTAATAATCCCTTGGTTTTGTGCTATTGGTCACAAGTAAATGGTTTGAAGGAAGCGCCTCTGCAGGATTCGATTTCTGCAAACATTTGTAGAGACATTGAATCGAGTTAAAATAAATCAATCCATACCTATGATCGATTTATGAAAATCACTCTCACTGAATTAACATCCTTCACAACGATGTTTGAATAATAATATAGATTATTTTTAATTTAAAATGAAGAGGTGTGATAGTCCAAATAAAGGGACACAATGATTCATAGCTCATAGTTGGAAGAGTATATAAACAAGAAAGAATGGTGAGAAGAAAGTGTCTATGTAGCCATATCAGAAGATCAAAACAACAACAAAGTCCAAGAAGAAGAACTAATGGTTCTTATGAAGTGAGGGTGGAATGGAGGAGCATGGAAGGGTGCATATCCTTTAAGTGTAATTTAAGGGAGTTGGTGTTTCCTGGGGTTCGTTCCCTAAAGACAAGGGAGTTGGTGCTTCATAGGGTTGGTGCCCTAAAGAAACAAGGGAGTTGGTGCTTCCTGGGGTTGGTGCCCTAAAGACAAGGGAGTTGGTTCTTCCTAGGGTTGGTGCCTTAAAGAAACAAGGGAGTTGGTGCTTCGTGGGGTTGGTGCCCTAAAGAAACAAGGGAATTGGTTCTTCCTAGGGTTTGTGCCCTGAAGAAGGGGATTTATGTATCCTATAGTTGTTGCTCTAAAAAGGATTGGTGTCCTTCACCATTCTTCATAAAATCCTTGTAATTCCTATTAATTGTATTTATATAATTGATTTTACAAACAAGTATATTATTCATCTATTGTGGTAATTAACAAAATATAAAAGTAACTTTTAATTGTTTAAAAAAGGTAATACTAATTCACCCCCCCCCCTCTCAGTATTCCAACAATTGGTATTAGAGCAGGTGCCTTCAGCACAATCTAAACAACTGGAAGGTAGATCTTGAAGATGGACCAACAAGAGGGAATGTATAACAACAAAGAACCATTGTTCAATGGAGGTGGTTATCCTCTATGGAAAATAAGAATGAAAAACTTCATGTTGGATATTGGTTTTTATATCTGGCAATCTGTTGTACATGGTTTCACTACACCAACTACTCCACCCAATGATGCTGCAGGAAATAAAATATGCAATGACAACTCAAAAGCAATTAATGCAATTCTAGGAGGGTTGACAAATTCTATATGTGTCAAGGTTATGCATTGTAAGTTAGCCAAAGAAATATGGGACAAATTGGAGGTTGTATATGAAGGATATAGAAAAGTTAGGGAAGCCAAACTACATACCTATAGAACTCAGTTTGAAAATATGAAAATTAAGAAGAAGAGAACATTGTTGAATACTTTCATAGGGTAGATGAAGTGGTTAATTCAATAAGATCAACAAGAGAAGAAGTTTCAGATAAATCTATTGTGCAAAATATACTAAGGTCATTACCTATGAAATATGATGCCAAGATTTCTACAATTGAGGATAGGTCTGATCTTGACACACTCACAGTTGATCAGCTTCATGGAATTTTTACAGCATATGAAATGAGAACAGGGAATGATGAAACATCAAAAGATGAAACAACCTTTAAAGAATCTAAATCAAAGAAGAAAAATGAACATATGTCTCATGAAGATCAGTCAGACATATCCAATGTAGAAGAGGCCAACTTGATAAAGAAACTCCAGAAAGGATCTGGAAAATATAAAGGAAAGTTACCCTTCAAATGTTTCAAATGTAGCAGAATTGGATACTTTTCTAACAAATGTCCCTATCCCAAGATGGAGGAAAATGATGAAGAAGTTCACAACCAAAAAAACCAATACAAGAAGAAATTTTATAAGAAAAAGAAAAACTTCTACTCTAAAGAAGACATCAGTTCTTCAGACATGAGTGAAGATGAGAATTCAAAGCTTCTATTTATGGGAATGAATACTCTAAGTAATGATGTAGATGATGAAGAAAACTCATAATTTGAAGGAGAAGTGAACCGAGAAGCATAATTGATTAGTGATCTAGAGGAACTAAGAAAGTATAAAAATAAGAACAAGCAACTTAGGGCACAACTTCAAGAATTTGAAGAATCACACCAATCAAAAGAAATAGATGCATTAAGAACTATCAAAGAATTAGAGTAGATCATCAGTGATTTAAAATCCCAACTCCTGGAAGCTAATAAAATTGAAGAAGTCATTTTAAAACAAATTAGTGATAAAAAACAAGTATGTGAGAAACTAGAAGCTGAGATTAAGTTGCTAAAAAGTGAACTTGAGAAAGAAAAGAAGGGATCAAAATTTGGAAATAGTTCAAAGATCTTGGATGAAATTCTCAGTAGTCATAGGACACCAAACAACAAGACTGGTTTGGGATACTCCCGAGACTCAACTTCTACATCACAAGGATCTGTCAAAAGACCAATCAGTTATATAGATACTCTAAAGCGCTCCATAAGAAGAGAAGATCATAAAGGAAAGATGATACCATTGATAATTGTTCCACATAAACATAAATCAACATTCCCTACTAAAGTAAAAAATGACAAGAAGAATACAATCACCAGAAGCAATCTCGCTAATAAATATCTATTTATTGGATATTGTTACTCTTGCAATAATTTTGGTCATAAGGCAGTACATTGCAAATCTTATGGACAATACAATAACAAAAATGTCGAAAGATATAAGAACAATAGGGACAATATAGAGAAAAGAAACTACAACTCATTTTCTCCTTTGAAAAACTTCAATATTGAATGTCAAAAATGCAACAACCATGGTCATAAAACCAGAGAGTGTAGATTACCAATGCAATCCTTAAAGATAGGAAACCCTAAAAAGCAGAATAAGAATATATGGAAAAGAAAATCTAAAGTACCAAGCAAGAAATTTAATGAATATATTGATCCTGAGATTGATGAAGTTAAAAATAGGAGATTAGTGGGTAAAACTTCTAATAAGGAATATAATAATCAAAGCTATGCATATTAAGTAGATCAAGATCAAGACAAGAAAAAATTGACACAATTCCAGAACTTGATAATGTCATACAAGTAGATTATCCATTACCCAAAAAATGGAAAATAAAAAGGGAAAATTCTCAAAACAAGGATAAAGAATATTCTGGTGCACAAAATAGTGATGATGATGATGAATCTTCAATAGTAGAACAACCACAAGAATTGAGGGATGATCTCATAATTTTTCCAATGCTATTTTAATGATCTATTGAAACTCCTTCTCAAAGAAAAATTAGAAACAAATAAGGGAAGAAGAAATTAGGGAAGACTTAAAAACTGTTCCTGTTGATACTCCTATGATTATTGAAACACAGAAAAATGAATAGATAACTAGTATCATCGAAATCATCATGGTTTGATGATATAAATCTATGCAAGTTCTAACATAGTTTGTTGTAGGTCTTCATATACCCAGGAACAATGCAGGTTATGTATTCTCTCAGTAAAGTAATGTGATATGATCATACATTGGTACCAAAGTGGTTATAAGTGGACAAACCCTAAATGTTAGTTAGTATGTTGTATATAGTGGTATACATGGCATCTTGTAGAGATGACAGGGGGAGATACCTTGTCAGGAAGAACTAACCCTTTAGAAAAGAAGGGGGAGAATAGTAAGAAGCAGAGAGAGAAGATTGACAGGGGGAGTCATTCACTTATGGCAGGGGGAGCATGATTGTAGGGGGAGTTACTAGATTTCAGATTTTGGTCATCAACATACACACAAACATAGCTTAATCATAGGGGGAGAAACCCTTTTCCATTGATATCAAAGGGGGAGAGTAACTTTAGAGGATAAAAGCATCATCATAGGGGGATTTTGTGTATGAAGTTAGTGTGTTGCCCTCAATGAAAAAGGGGGATATTAGTGGAAATATTGTCATTGATTTGTTGCGTTTGATGTTAACATCTGATGTCATTATTATGTGATGATGAATTGTTATGAAAAACATGTAGAGGAATCTAACTAAATCTCAGGAGAGGCAACACATTAGATTTCACGAGATAAAAGAAGTGTAGAAACACCATCAGGATCGAATTCCCAACAGATCAATCATCTTGATCAGTTAGAATTCAAGTAAAAAACCAAAAATATCAAAAGGAAAAGCACATTGCAATGATGATGAGTTGTTATAAACAAAATGTAGAGGAATCTACAAAAAAGCTCAGAAGGGAAAGTGCATTGCAGAAACGTGATCATGATTGAAATCCCCACAGTAAAACTACAAAATAATTGAGGGAGAATCCTATCCACTGATGTATATTTTTGGACAAACCAGGACCATCAGATCTGGGAGTTATATACCTTTGGATCTAACATCTGATTAAGTCCTGACCGTCGGATATCAGTAAGGGAAGATCAACGACGAGGAACCATTGCAGGATGCAAGGGTTGAGTTAATGGCTGTGCAAGTTTCGGTTCCAAAATCATCCCTAGTCATTGATCTACTACAGGAGCATTCTCGACTGTTATATGAAATCAAAGTTTAATCGGGGAATCTCACTACAGGAAAATTGAGAATTGAGAACGAATAACCCAAAGTCCCAAATGCTGAAATAAATCTAGACCATTGATCTAGTACTAATCACAGTCATTGGATCAAGAACTCATGAGATCCCAAAACATCTGAAATCCCGACAATCATTCGATCATGTTAGGCTTTTCACTTAAAAAATGGAACATTAGATGAAGTCAAGTTGCTCGAGTTTTATTCAGGGAATCCCACTTTGGGAGAATTGAGAATTGGGAATGGATAACCTAAAGTCCCGAAGGTCGAAATGAATCTAGACCATTGATATAGAACTGATCACAGTCGTTGATCAAGAATTCACGAGATCCTAAAATAGCCAAAATCCAGACAACCATTGGATCGTGTTAGGATTTTCGCATCAAATATGGACCGTTATATGAAGTCAATTTTCTCAAGTTTTGTTTAGGGAATCTCACTTCGAGAGAATTGAGAATTGGGAATGGATAACCCAAATTCCTGAAGGCCGAAATGAATCTAGATCATTCATCTAGAACTGATCACAGTCGTTACATCCAAGAGGAGGACATGTGTCCTGACAGGAGATCCATGTCAATAGACCACGTCAGTAAGGACACATGGCGCAATAGAATGGTGATAAGTTTCTAGGTCCATTTGGCACTTTAAGGTTACGTAAGTCACGAATCTAAGTGACACTAATACATTTGGGTCAAATTCCAACGACACGTTCGACGCAATTGCCACTTTATATTGTCATGAGAATGACAAAGATCATACCCCCTCAAACTTTGTTTCACATGACATCGCTTTTCTGACGACACATATTTTGTCCTTATTGTGACATTTCATGCAAGCACGTGTCATCTCAGATTTGACTGTCCAAACCCCATATAGCCGTCGTAAGACCGATGTCCCTGAGGTGGCAAGGCTGACATCTTAGAGGTGGAAAGAGAGATGTTTTGGAGGTGGAAAGAGAGACGTCTTGGAGGTGGCAAGAGTGACGTTAAGAGGTATCATCTCTGACGTGGTTGTTATGGGAGCGAAACTCTTGGAGGTGGAAATACTAACGTCTTGGAGGTGGAAAGAATGATGTCTTGGAGGTGGAAAGAGAGATGTCTTGTAGGTGGCAAGAGAGACGTCTTGTAGGTGGCAAGMGAKATGTCTTGGRCATGTCAAGAGTGACGTTAAGAGGTATCATCTATGACGTGGTTTTTATGGGAGTGACACTCGAAGACGTCGCAATAGCGACTGCGTTGTAGGTATTTTWAAAAAAATACAATATCAATACTGTGAGGGAAAGGTACATTAACCTTTKCTAAGATACTATCCAYATCAATATTTAAATCTATATCATTGGTATTATGCAAGGTTGGTTGATAYTAGGGTCTTATGACTTCAAAGTCAAATAACAAGATATTAGGGTYTTCTATAGTAAGTCCATGGAAGTGAGGAAGAGAAGAGGGTTTAATGTTTTTCATCTTGGTTTCCCTAATGGGGAAATCAAAATCCTTATATTGCTATCCATCACCAACCATCGTGTGGTGAGATGTGCATCCCTCTTTTAATATATTTTCAAAAATTCTTTCTTCCTCCTCTAAGAAATCCCAAAAAAGATTGTTCCCTCTTGGAAGGATGGATCACAATCAACTTGTTTCTAACCTTGATTGCTTGTACTTGGTTTAGTGGTGGTGTAATTAGGTAATAATTTTCTTAATTTATCCCTAGGTCGAGGCATGTTTCCTAAAAATTCTTAAGCAAAAATGCGATGTACTTAATGTTTTTTCTTTTTCTTGATAAAATGGTGTAATGCATGCATTGTAAAGAACAATATTTATTTTTAACAATAAAATGATAACAAATGTATTCAATATTTAGCACCTCCCCATAAATAGTGCAAAAACAAGGTGATGGGCCAAAGAATAGCAATAACAATGTTGCACTCCTCAGCTCACAACTTTAAATGTCAACCTAGTTTTTTTACAAACTTAAGAGGTGATGTGCACTATATGTGCAAAATCCATACACATGTATTTATCTACAAAGGAAAACCATGTCTATACAAGAACTACAAAGGTTAATTCAATAGGGAAGAATCACTAATAATCAAACTAATACTATAGAAGGAAAAACTGAAATCCAACTAAAAAGGAAGATGAAAAACACTTAAAAGGACGACTATAAAATAATTGAAAGGAAAGTGGCAAAATCGTATTTAAGGTATAATATAACCCAATGACCAATCCCTACTTATCCTGACAGTGGAAAGCTAGGGTGCAAGACTGCAAGGAGGAAAATCCATGTGAGTCAATATAGGTTTCTTCATCCAATACCAAGAATTAAACTTGTTGGAAAACAAAGTTGTATTTACCTAAGTTAGTCTAATGGGAAAAGAGAAAATCCTAAAGTAAATTATTCTATTGCAAAAAATTAAAATAAAGCATGATAAAGAAAACAAATCCATTTTGAAGTAAGACTAAAGTAATCTGTGGATTAACATATCTCTTCTGGTGATGGAAAAAGACCATAAAATTTCCTAAAACAAAGTATGTTGTAGTGATACTATAGGAAACAGAGTATTGTTGTAATGTTGCTATAGGAAATGATATATAACTATTGAAAATGAAGTGTTACTACAAGAATTTAATAAATATATGCTAAATGCATAATGTAAGTGAAATGAACCAATGATAATGATAATGAAGGAAATGAAACATGAAATGTTGTTGTATGAAACATATCACTTCTACAGGAAACATATTTCATATACCAAAAATGCAGAAATCATGCACAACTTAACTTAATATGAATGAAATGAACTATAAAATGGTGAAAGTAGTGGAAATGGAACAAAGCACAGATTTCCCTTGGGTAACCTTGAGTGGGCCATACCCAAATCACCTACAAGGAACCTTAAAAACTACTAATGATAAAAAATATGAAAGTCCAAATTCTTCATTAGAATATTATCCCAAAGACATAAATACATCTCAGGAAATTCAAGTTCTCTAGGAATATCAAATTCTTAACAAAATGATTACAAAATGACTAACTTCTGAGAGATATCCCCTAACTTCTACTTATACTAAGAGGGTACATTAGTAAGCCCTTCAATCACTCCTTGATTGAAGGGCTTGTATCCCCCAAGATCCCTATAATCAGGGTCCCTAGTTCTAGGGATCAAATCACTTGATATATTGCCTCTCCTGAGTTAGGAATTTGAATGGGTTAGGATAGATATGATGTATTGAAGCCTTGATATCCTATGAAAGAGGATAAGGAGACACAATCCCCCTTTTCCATCATGACATGTTGGAGTAGGATTCCTTTGAAGATTCAACCTACTTGGAGCATGGGATAGTAGGCATGCAAATATCCATAGCATCATAAATTCAAGAGCTAAAATTGTATGCAACACATATACTTTATCAATCAACACATTCCATTCATCACTTAATTACTCAAAACCATATTCTTTATTAATCATGGTAAAAAATAGGCTTCATTAGGCACAAAAGAATAGTGTGATCCAAATTTATTTGTATATTGATATCTTGATCTCGAAGATTGTAATAGTCATCACTATTTTCATGCCTATCTTAACAGTATGTTTGTTATACTTTTCACATTATTTTCAGGTCAGATCCAATCTTTTTTTGCTAGGCACCATTGAAAATGCATATTGATGAACTTGGTTAAGAAGTTGAAGAGTTTCATGTAGTAATGATATGCAGGTCTACAACAATCACCAAGGTTCAAAATACTTGAATATTCAATGGACTTAGTTTTTTCAAGCTTGAAATTGAAGAAAATGTTTCCTCATTCTATACTAGAGGAAAAGTATAATGTGAAAGATTCTTTCAAAGGGATGCAAGGCACACCCATACTCTAATTCTTTCCCAGATTGTTATTAATAGTTTCCTCAAAAACAAATGTTGGAAAGTGAAAAGGAGGTCGATTTCGATTAATTGTTTCAAATTTTGTGAAGAGGGATGACTTGTTCCAAGAAAAAGGCCATGGCTGACCTATCTCTAATAAAGTTTGGGGATGACTCAACTTATTTTTTGATCATATCATGTGTTTATATAGTTGTTTGGGGTGTATTTTTTATGGTTGAGGTAGATGTTATGAGGTCAAAAAATACCAATACACAGTAGTGTCTTTTCTGGATTTTGAAATGCACCATCTATATAATGCCATTTGTTGAGGCTAGACGATTATATTCATACTTGTACCATCCTATGTTTTTCATTGAAATACTAGTAATAGAAAGGTTTGGTTCTTGTAAGTTAAGGCATTGCAGACTTGTTTCAACCATTTTTCATTTATAGGCTTATATACAATAACCCTAGAATGATATGACAACATAAATAAACATTAGAGACAAGCATGCTTCTCTCTCTCTCTCTCTCTCTCTTTCTCTCTCTCTTTCTCTCTCTCTCTCTCTCTCTCTCTCTCTCTCTCTCTCTATATATATATATATATATATATATATTAATGTTTTTGGTAATATAGTAGGGTGACCTTCTTATGGTTATGCATATCCACTCCATCATTAATGAAACAAACATCTTTGAGCTAGATTTTGTTACCCTTTTGAGGAGAGGTACCACTTGGGGGATTCATTGGCATATCATTAGAGGTCATTCCATATTTAGATGATTTTTGTAACAACATATATGATCATTTGGCCACACATCCCCATCCTATATCCATATTGTGTGGAGGATGTAATGGCCATTGATTTTTTATTATACACATGTTCATGCATATATGTTTTTAAAGAGGTGGTTATAACAACTATGACCCTTGTCTTAGCACATGTCCACATGATGATACATAATATGAGGGGAATATAACATATGAGATAACTAATAAAACTATTAGTAAATATAGTTGAGGGGCATTGACTAATATTTCCAAGAAAAATGATAAACGAAGAATTTGACATAGACATGTGTATGTGTGTCCCTTCCTTGATTCTAAATCCTGACTTTTCAGAAATCTAGTGTATCTATAGATGTATCCTGGTAATGTAGGATCAAAGCCACTATTCCTTTTTTATCACCATATAAAAAAAATTGAACACAAAATACATTTCTGCCTATCAACTAAACTTCTTGAATGCATTGACAAGACCCATACTATATTTCTTAGCTACACTGTAAAATTATATAGTTTTAATATATCTTATATTAAGAAGATTATAAGACAACTAAATAAAACCTTTAACCTTGAAAATTCATGGTTTCACACATTCATTGATTTTGGGACTAGAAACAACTCTCTTAAACTTTCTTAGAAAGGAAATCTACATATGTATTGTGGTTACCATGAAAATATTCGCGATTAATTCCATTTCCTTGTATACAAATAAACAAGTGTTGCATGGCAGCGTAGTCCCTGCCGGGCAAGTTTTAAAATGGAGAATGTTTGAAATGCAAGTTTAAAAATGGAGAATGTTTGAAATGATTCCTAGTGCAATCTCTCTTCTCCAATGTTGCCTTATAAACTTTTCCATTGCCGATAGTAACATGGAACAACGAAGATATATAGGTTAAGGGTTGATTAATCCCATCAGATGTCAAACTATTTGTTTTTCTTAAACCACGAAGAATGATTTCTTGATGAAGCAATTGATTGACCGACCATGGTATTATCTCAAGTATGACCACTTCAATAGAAAAGTTTATAGAGAAGAATATAATGATGTACTTGGGTGTGTTCTACTAAGTGGTTTCAAAACCATGGTTGCTCACACCTTGATTTACAATAATCCAACTTGAGATTTAGTGGATAACCAATGCAAATTTCGTACAGAGGAGCACCATTCGCCCTTGGGATTCAGTGTTGTTCTCAACACTTTGTTGCACGAGAAGCCCATTATAGAAAGGATAAAAAACTTCAGCCAATGAAGAATGAAACAACAACAACACAATAATTAAAAATATGGCTCCAACCTTCTATAAGCCCAATTTTTATCTATAGTGGCTTTCCCATCTAAGGCAAGATTAATGTTTTCTATCAATCCACATGCAGGGTAGTTCTACCCATACTAAATTACACCCTAATTCAAGCTCTAGGGCTCGTTAAGCTTCAAAGTAAGAAATGTTGATCCTAATATGAACTTCACAGCTAAACTAGTTAAAAACGTCTCCAATACAAAACTTATGAACAAAGTCCTCTTTGAGATCTCTTTGTAGATACCTCCCAATTGTGACGAAATCAATGCTTCTTCGTATCCTTGTGAATGTTTTGTCTAATCTTTCACTAGGAAGCATTTCAAACATTCTCCATTTTCAAACTTGCATTTTAAACATTCTCCATTTTAAAACTTGCCATGTTTTGTCTAAGCTCGCACTAGGAAGCATTTCAAACATTCTCCATTTTAAAACTTGCCCGAAAGGGACTATGTTGCCATGCAACACTTGTTTGATGATGGCATTGATGTAATCTACTTTATTAACAATAACAAAATCCCTATAGATCTTTTTATAGTTCAAAAGTTATTGGCACCATTGGGTCCCATAATGTCTTAAGATTGAATTCTATTGACAAATTTGGCAATGAATTTAATATTAGAGAAAAATACCCATCTGAATTCGAAGTCATTTTAGTCTTACTGGTTCCCCAATTAGGCCAACAGGAGTTCTTGCAAATCCTTGTAAATTTTTAGAGGCCTTATTTGAGGGACA
>ML779792.1:780550-790798 GCA_009831015.1 Picea engelmannii
TCTCATATTTTTCAAATGTCGTTGTTTCCATCCATAGAATCTTTGTTGGAACTCTCTTGAAATGTCATGGAACTTCCAATTCAACCACCACAAATGTCATGCACCGACCCCGCATAAAGAGCACTATTGAATGGGGCCAACGTTGAAATTTCTCCAATATGTGCTTGTATGCATCGAATTTTGACATGGTTAGACTAGACACATGCCTTGATGGTATGGGAGGGTTTCAAGACTCAAGGATGTATGATGTCCCAACCACATAATCTTTGAGATCATCCATGTTTGCAACAACGTTCATAATGGGAGTCTCATTGTCGAATTTCATTGTTTCCATCTGTAGAATATTTGTTGGAACTCTCTTGAAATGTCATGGAACTTCCAATTCAACCACCAAAAATGTCATGCACCGACCTTGCATAGTGAGCAGTGAGTGGGTCCAACATTGAAATGTATTCAATATGTGTTTGTATGCATCGAAATTTGACATGGTTAGACTAGACACATGTCGTGACGATATGGGAGGGTTTCAATACTCAAGGATGTATGATTTCATACAATTTGTTTTTGAAAACATTTCAACGTTGGCCCCATTCATAGGTCATCGTTGCCCATCATGTAATCTAGCCCTAGTGCAATGTCTTTTAATAGTTGTTTCCTTTAAAATTCGACTGATTAGAAAATTAAAATGAAACGAGAAGAGCCCTAGTACAATGTCTTTTAATAGTTGTACTCTAGCCGAGAAGATCCACAAACCCTTTTTGAAGTATCGTTATTATAGAAAACTTGTCGCGACATCTATAAAATGAAACACATTTATAGATTTTATAACATCGCAATTCCGACTATCATTGACCAAATCAAAGTTGACTTGATCAAAATATTAGGTGACTATTGGAGGGGGAAAACCTAGTTTCCACAACATTGCAACTGTGAAAACTATATTCACAAACGTGGCAAGAGAGATGACTATGTCAAAAACATGGAAAGATATATGACTATGTGGCAAATGTGGAAAGAGAGATGACAACATGGCAAGAGATACGTCAACGTGACAATAGCGATGGTATCAGGCAATATGGAAAAAAAAATCCCTCTATTTTTCGACAGTATGGCCAATTTTGTCCATAACGACACAAATAGAACGTTGAAATTTTTACAATATGTACTAGTGTGACATGTGGCATCCACTTGACCAGTTCCAAGTCAGTAGTCACGTTGGCAAGTTACGTCACTCTGGGAGTTTTTCCTTTGGGGGAAACTAGCAACTACTCAAAGTGGCAAAGGCTGAAGTCAATGATAATCATTGATTAAAGATCCTCGAGGATGAATTGTGACCATTAAGATCAAAACATGGCATAATATCTCCCATGTTGACCACTTCGGCGCTGACCAACTACGGTGGAAATTGGAACATCAATTATTCGGACCTTCAAATCTCCGAAGTCCTGATGTCCTGAAGTAAATAATGGTTGTCCATATCAACCTTTGATTAAGTCAAAGCCTTCAGATTAATCAATGGAAGGATAAGTAAGGATTGAAGCTAGACCGTTGATTTGGTTCTAGGATTCAGGATAACCATTGGATCAATCCTTGTGAGAGGTAACCACTTCAGAGAGTTGAAACTCCGGATGATTGGATGAGAAAGAAATCGCCCGAAGACCAAAGTACTAGAGGACTAGGCTCCAACACCCGTTCATGGGTTACGAGCACATACGACATGAGGTGTTGGGTACATTGCTTAATTAATAAGCATGTGGTTTTGAGCTATTGGTCACATGTAAATGGTTTGAAGGAAGCGTCTCTACAGGATTCAATTTCTGCAAACATTTGCAGAGACATGGAATCGAGTTAAAATAAATCGTTCCATACCTATGATTGATTTATGAAAAGAACTCCCAGTGAATTAACAACCTTCACAATGATGTTTGAATAATAATAGAGATTATTGTTAATTTAAAATGGAGAGGTGTGATGGTCCAAATAAAGGGACACAATGCATCATATCCCACACCAGTTGGAAGAGTATATAAACGAGAAATAATGGTGAAAAGAAAGTGTCTTTGTAGTCTAGATCAAAAGATCAAAACAACAACAGAGTCCAAGAAGAAGAACTGATGATTCTTATGAAGTGATGGTGATGGGAGGAGCATGGAAGGATTCATATCCTTTAAGTGTAATTTAAGGGAGTTGGTGCTTCCTGGGGTTGGTGTCCTAAAGAAAAGGGAGTTGGTGCTTCCTAGGGTTGGTTCCCTAAAGAAACAAGGGAGTTGGTACTTCCTAGGGTTGGTTCCCTAAAGACAAGGGAGTTGGTTCGCTAAAGAAACAAGGGAGTTGGTGCTTCCTAGGGTTGTTGCCCCGAAGAAGGGGATTTGTGTCTCCTAGAGTTGGTGCTCTAAAAATGATTAGTTTCCTTCACCATTCTTCATAAAATCCTTGTAATTCCTATTAATTATATTTATTTAATTGATTTTACAAACAAGTCTATTATTGATCTATTGTGGTAATTCACAAAATATAAAAGTAACTTATAATTGTTGAAAAAGGGTAATGTTGATTCAGCCCCCCCTCTCAGTATTCCAACATTTATAACCCTTTTCCTACCTTGCATCCCCTCAATACCTACATTATAATGACTTTAAATTTCATAATTTTAAAACTCCGTTTATAAATGAGCATAATAAAATATTGATCAACAAAGTGAAGACCCTATACTGTTTTTTCTCATTATTTTATAATTTAATAAAAAATTAAATATTAGAGAGTCTGAAAAAGTTTATGAATAAGCATCTAGTTAATTATTTTAACGATGTTAAAACTTTGATGAAACAACTTGCTTTTGCATACTCTATAGTTGATTGTTGATGTAGATGATGCAAAGGTAATTCTCTTCATAATCATTTTATCATTTTAATAATATTGATATCACTTTTGGTAATTAAAGTAAATGAATATATAATATTTTTTCCTTGGAAATGATAAATAATTTAAATAAAAAATTAATTTTTTTTACTAAAATTGACAATTCTTGTCCATGTATGTATTATATGTGCAGTGAATACATACAATGGTGAATATATCTTTCTGGTGAATATTATCTCTACCGTGAATACATACGGTGGTGAATATATCTCGATGAATATTATCTCTACGACGGTGAATATATCTCGATGAATATTATCTCTATGGTGGTGAATATTATCTTTGTGGTGCTACAATGAACTCTCTTAGTGACTATTAAAACCCTTTCATGAATGAGGTGCACAAGTTTCTTATTTATTGATTTTTCTTTTCAATATGAGTAATTCAAAAATCTAATAGAGGAAGGCCTAACAAAGTAACACTAGATAGTTTGCACAAATCTATAGAATCAATAGAAAACCTAGAGAAGAGAGAAGCCAAACTTCAAAGTGAATTAGTAGCAAAGTGAGTTACTAGCAATACTTGATAATAAATTTAGATCCTTCTAAGACATTATTGAGAGATAGATGGACAATAAACTACTAGGGTTTTAGACTAGACTATACAATATGGAGGCTAAATTACAAGAAATAGAAAAAAAAAAATCAAGAACAAAAAAAATCAATGAAGGAAGAAGATGTCGATGAAAATAGAAATCTTAAGGAAAAAATTAAAGAGTTAGAAGATAAGCTAATTAACAATTTGGTCATAAATAACGTGGAACAAAAATTGGATATCAAACCTATCAAAGAGGAAATGGATAATCTCACAGAGTTAGCGCAACAAGAGAGCCTTGACCCTCATAATTTTTGGTATGAGAGAACAAAAAGATGAGGACACATTATCAATAGTCAAGGAAGAATTAAAAAATAAATCTCAAATTGAAACAATTAGCCTTATAGAAGAAAAAAAGGTTGGGAAAAACAATTGAACATAAAAATAGGTTGATTCAGGTTATGGTAAGTTCTAAGGCCCATAAATATGACATACTTGGTAAAACTCTGAGCTTAAAAGGGTCTGTAATATTTATAAATGAAGACCTCATTCTATAAGGTCAAGCTAAATTAAGGAAGGAGGTTCAAAAGGTAAAGAAATCTAGAAAGGAGGGAAAATGGGCAATAATTAGGAACCAAAAAGCTATTATTAGGGATAGATATCAAAAGGACAATGATAAAGAGCAATTCGGGACACTCCAGATCCTTTTTGGAACTGTTGTGGTTTTCCATTGAGCAAAGGGCCTATGCTCAGCTAGATCTCGAGTGACATTGACATTATTCTCTTGGTTGAAACTTGGGGGCATGAAGAATGTAAGGTCCCTAATATCAGAGGATTTGTTTTGTGGCCCAGATGGAACAAGAAGTCCTCCTATAGAGGGATTGGAGGCATAATATGTTACATAAAAAAAACATCTCTCTTCACATCCGACTTCACAAGAAATATCCTCTACATTAGTACATATGGATGGAGCTATATGATATATTAATGCTAATAATATTTATATAGAAATATGTTATTTTGTACCTATTAACTCTACCTTTTATACAAAAAACAATCTAGATAAGAATTGTCCCTACAAAATCTTAGAGAAAGATATCTACAATATGAAAAATGAAGGTAGTATCCTCATGTTAGGAGACTTTAATGCTATAACTACGACCAATCAAGCTATTATTTTAAGTAATGACTCCAACCTTAATCCTCTTTGGCGAGACAAGGACCTTCTATTAGCTAACAGTTACAAAATAAGCTCTGAAGACCTGATCAAGAATTTGTTTGCTACTGATTTAATCAACCTCTGTAGTTATCCAAATTATAAGAGGATGACTTGTATCCATGGGTTGGGTAGCAGTGTTGTTGATTATGTAATATTGGATATCCCCATATACAACCAAATAGTAAACTTTGATATTTTAGATGAACACAAACCTGACTCCAATCATAGACCTCTAACCTTAACTCTTAACTTTTCCATGCACAAAAGATCTATAGAGGATCACTCTCGCAGACAAAGGCACTTAATTTTTGACAAACAAAAATTTGATCTCTTCTTAAAATACTTAAGCAATGCTTTAAAACTCCTATTGTATCAGAACAATATCGAAGATGACTATCATAATTTTACATCAACCCTCTCTACTTCAATTAACAATTTCTCTATTGAGGTGATACATAAAAACAAAAATAGTACAACTAACCCTTGGTACGATAATGAATGTAAAATTGCTAGAAAATCCACTAGGGATGCTTCTAACACATCTTTAAAATATGATAAGATAAATAGATACAAAACCTTATTTAAATGGAAAAAAAAACTATATGTTCATATAAATCAAGAGAAGTGTTTTCACCTATTTAAGATAGATACTAAGATATTCTGTACGCAAATTCTAACTTGTAAAATTAAAGAAAATTATAAGACTCCCTTGAAGGACTGGAATTTCTACCTTAAAAATATATATGAATCCCCTAACTTCATGGACAACATGCCAAACAATTCTACAAAGGATGATTTTTTTTCTATAGAAGACATCAAGTTTGCGGTTAAGCGGCTCTCAAAAGGAAAAGATGATGACATCGAAGATTAACAAGCTGATATATTAAAAATTGGAGGACCTATCCTCATCCCTCACATACATAAGCTCTTCAATTTAGCTATCGAACAAGGCTTCCCAAAAGCTTGGACTCAAAGCATCATTGTACCTATTTTTAAAAGCGAGGATAAAAAAAATCCCTCTAATTATAGGACCATTATTATTAGCACAATTTTAGCTAAAGCTATATGGAAGTATTTTGGAAAAGAAGATTGACACATGGCTAGAAAGCCATGGAAAAAGACCTAGAGGCCAGGCTGAGTTTAGAGGCTACCATTCCACTATGGAGAAACTTGTTACCTTTAGGATCATTGCAGAGGAGTGTCGTAATGATAAAACTAATCTCCTTTGTTGTTTTGTTGATTTAAGAAAGTATTTTGACACTGTGCCTAGGAATAACCTCTGGAATAGGCTAGAAGAGATTAAATTCCCTTTCAAGTTGAGATCTACTGCCCTAAGGCTATATGAGAAATTTATTTCCAATTTTAGGAACATTGAGTGCTCGTCGGAAGAAATTAACTGTAATATAGGAGTCAAGCAAGGTTTTCCCAATCCCCTACCATTTTCAACATCTATATTGATAAGTTAGAAGGTTTTCCCCTTCATTCGAAATATCATGAAGTCACTCCCATGTGTAGGAGAATAGGCCTTTGTGCGCTTGTTGCATCCACATGTGTCAAAACATTGGGATTGTCTTGCATGGCCGCAAACGTGAGATTCACTGGTTTGTAAGATCCAAACGAAATTTGAGGTCGGCTACCTCAGAGTATGCCCAAGACTTATTGAATGCACTACGTGTCCCCATCGAATGAAAATCTTGGATGGATGGAGGAAAAATCCCCATGATCATGGATGGAGTTCCCCGGAGGAGAGACTTGTGGAGCATTGGTAGGTGACAACGGACCCGAGAAAGATCTTGGAGAAAACATCAAAGAATTTCCATGTTGATCAAACCATTCAATTTTACAACCCCATCTATCGAAAATATATCCACTGTCTGTCTTGCTGACGAGTAGACAACCAACTCTGTGGAGAATTATAATATAGTTTCTTCTTGTTGCTGAAGCTAACACTACCCACACCAGAAGAAATGCACCCAAAAATAATATGGTCACCCCTACCGGGCTTCGAGTGTCCTCTTTGGCACGACATGGTGAACCCTATAGCCTTCACCACCCATACTAAAACAACCTTCTGCCTATTCCAACACCTACAATTGAAAATAAACTGTTAAACTCGTATAGGGGTTGCATAATTGAGAATCCCGCAGACCCAATTTACCATTATACCATTTGTGCACGACATAGATGGGGTCGTCAATGCTGTCTTAAAGGCCAAGTACCAGAAGTTAATAACCATATCATCAACCGTGTTTTCCTGCAACTCCGAACGAAGGTTTAAGTGCCCCTTGTACCATGTTCCATTAATATCCCAGACCGATGGTATGTGACTTCCCACGCTTCCACACCTAGCTCGAGGCTCGTGATGCCAGGTGATTCGGTCACCCAAATCTAGTGCACTGCCCATTTGAAATGGATGATACCCCATCTGAGATGTTTACTTTAATATATTAAATCTATAGTCTTTTCTTTTTAAATTTAATTTTTTTATTAAATTAAACAAAACTCTATGTTTGATAATTATCATTATTATATTTGGGTCAAATTACCGAGTCAAATCCACGTTGAATTACCTTTATAATGCAATTAAAAAATACATTTTATATAAATAATCTATGGTTTATTGTCACAATTTTAATATTAAGAATGGCAATATTTCAATTTGTATTATTTATGAAATTTAATAAAAAAAAACAAAAGAAATTACATCACCATAGAGAGCTCACGGATAACTCTCCAAGGGTGTATAGTTTGTATGTGAAATTTATGACCATACAAAGCTACAAACTTTCTAGGGAAAATGGGTGATGAAAATTAGACATTTTATATATTTTTGAAATTGAAGTTTCCTAAAATATATGTTTTGTAAATTTGAAAATTGGACATTTTATATATTTTTGAAATTGAAGTTTTTTAAAATATATGTTTTGTAAATTTTGATGTACATTTGAAAACAATTTTTACATAATTGTGTTATCTTTTTCACAATTTTTTTTTAAATTTTTTTTATGTTATTTAATATGTTAAATTTTCATTTAATTTAAAAAAAATAAATTAAAAATATAATAAATTCATCAAAACTTTTATATGTTGAAACTAATGTTAAAATAAATATCAATTTTTAATTTAAATTAATAATGTTTATATCAATAATCACCATAATATTCACTTAATATACATTGAAATCAACTTTTCTAAAAAAAAATATGTTTTTTTTTAAATTTAAATAATCTTCCAAATCCTTCATCCTTTATAAAACATTAGAACATTATTTGATAAATATTTGTGATGATGAAACCAACCTTCTTATGCATTATCATAATCTCCAACAATCCCATGGCACTCACTGAGCCCAAAATAACTAGAAAAGGAATAAAAGGTTGTCTTTTCATCTAGTCCTTCACCTTAAGCATATCTCAACTCTTCTTTCCAGATAAAATTACCACCCTCCTCTAACTAAAACAGATAGATATCATACCATATTGTAAAACAAAACAAGAGGAAAAATGATCCACAAATAATGTAAAATGAAATAAAAATAATGTATATTGAAATACATATGAAAAACGCATTTAACAATAGAAATTATATATATATATATATACATATATATATAATGTATATTGAAATACATATGAAAAACGTGTATATATATATATAGTAAATAAAAAGAGATAATATATTACCTTATGCCCAAAATGCAACATGTGTTAGAAGATAACAATCATAAGAATTAGATTTGACACATGTTCTGCCATGAGCGTGCAAACTAAAACTAGCGGCACAATGCATGTTAAAAACACTTGTCTGAGAATTGTGAATGACTTGCCACCTATTATTCTATGAAAAATGGAAACCAGAATAGGTGGTCTGAACTAGAGGTTTTTGATAACAAAAAAACAAAACCACTAACACCAGAGGTTCTTGATAACCAAAAAGCAAAACAACTAACACCATAAAATTGACAGTAGGAGAATTAAACATTAGGTGAACCTAGGCGTCCATCCTGACTGACGATGAAGGCATAAGGTTGAGTGCAAGTCAGGAAACGACTCTTTGCGGGCTCTCCTGAAAGAGAATTGAACAGGAAATCCATGCGGNAAAATTGACAGTAGGAGAATTAAACATTAGGTGAACCTAGGCGTCCATCCTGACTGACGATGAAGGCATAAGGTTGAGTGCAAGTCAGGAAACGACTCTTTGCGGGCTCTCCTGAAAGAGAATTGAACAGGAAATCCATGCGGTTTCTCAGGAGGTGCTAATGGTACCTTTATTCTCCGAGGTCCCTTCTCATCTCGAATATGAGCTCGAGATGCTCTGTCTTGAGCCTGCACATAGTGGCGAGGCATGCCTATATGAGATCTTCTGCATTGGTGCCTCAGGATCTTCTTGGTCATGCCATAATTCTCCCTGTTGAAGTTATGGATCTACCACTATGAGGTCGGCTAAATCCAACAGTCGTGGAGGAAGCTCCTCTTCTACCGGGCAACTTGTTGTGATCATATCCTCTATGCCTGTCGGTTTAGTCCCATCACCGCCAGCATCCTGCATCACCCTTTCAACACTAGCAACTTGCAAATGTTGAGGAATCTCCACCCAGTGCGGAGGAATTTCCTCCTCCACGGTGCATCTTCCATAATTTGGCTCCGAGATTAGCAACTGAGGTCCTACCTGGGTTTCCATGGCCCAATTCTGATAACAAAAGGCCAGATTATCTCATGGGGAGGGCTCGACAACCATAGGACTAGTGCAGTGGTGCCATCATGATTAGATATAGTAGTCTGACTCGTGTTTGGGCTTGCCTCTTTCACAGGGCATGTTAAAACCAGGAACGATGGAGGAACTGAAGAGGTTCGAGAGAGGCGGAAGGAAAAGAGAAGAAGCCTGGGAGAGCCAAATCAAATTATCCAAGGGAGAATGATAGACTGAGGGGGGAAGACAGAGGTAAAACCAACAAGGAAAGACAAAAGGTAAATCCAAATGTAGAACCCTGCATGATAACTAGTGAAGTGATTTCCATAGATGCCATGAATGCTAAAGTGAAATGGGTGGATGCCATTGTACCGTTTCCCATAAGCCGGATGTGAACCACCATTAGAGTTGTTGGACTGTCCCAACACTCTCCTCTCTGCTTTGCGTAAATGCGGGACATGCCAAATGAATTGGGGAGGGTGTCGACAACAAGGGGATTTAACTACCTCTACTACCAATACACCACGTGGCATGCAAGCTACAAGTGGCACCCAACTCGGGGGTGGGTAATCTTGATGGGCTAAGTTGTTGCATTGTTTGAGCAATTGTGAGTTCGAATGATATTAAGGATTGAGAAGGAGGATTTTAGTTTGGGTTGTGACTCCCACATTAGCTAGATGGTCATCTACTTTGTTGGATTCATGTCTAATGTGTGAGGTGATGAGTGTGAGGGTAGGGATAAGGAGAGATTGAAGATGGGAGAGAGGGCCCAAGAGGTGCCAACTAGGTGTTATTTTCTTTGGATCCGTCCCATTGATAATTTTGGTAACCAATGTGATGATTAATTTTGAGTTTCCTTCAATGAATAGAGGTTGCAGGTTGAGCTC
>ML779793.1:938-16136 GCA_009831015.1 Picea engelmannii
ATAGGATGATATCAATCAATCACCATCAAGGCATTCTTAGTAATGTTGAAGTATTAACACTCCAATGATAATATTAAGAGTCAAGTCATAAAGTTTGGATTGGTGTGATTAATATTAGTTGATAAAGTATCATTAAAGTCTAAATAGTTTGGGGAAGTCAGTGGCCCAACTATCGACGATATGAATAAAAGGATATCAACTTAAATTAATAATGGATTCCAAAAATATCAACTTAAATTAATAATGGATTTCAAAAGCATGAAAAAGTAGGTCAATGTAACTAAAAGAGTACATCCAGTATAAGTACAAAGTGGGAGTGTGAAATACATGAGTGATTTGAAGCCTATGGTTGGAGCTTGTGTCCCTCACGATGTCTGAGAAGTCGTTGTTGTCTGAGACAATACATGCAGGTGAATTATTCAAAGAGAGAAAAAGTTGACTGTCCAGTAAATGGCAAGTCAAGGTATGAATGTTAAATTAAATTTAAAAAGGCATATTATTTTCTAAGGTTTCAAGGTTTACAATTATTTTAAATATTTCAAGGTTTAGAATGATTCAAACAAACATGTGGAGGAAGAATTCAACAGCAGGTGTCCCAGCTTTGAAAACAAGAAACGCCTATCAGGGTAGGACTCAAAGAAAATAAGAATAGTAGATGATACTCGCCATACACGTGGACTCGTGGAGTGAACATGGAGATATTTTCAGGCTCAAGAAATGTCCACCAGCATAAAGAGAACACTGCAAAGAGAGAGACAGACTCAACAGTATAGAACAATTGGCAGATTGTAGATTGACACATATACCAGTCCTATTTTCCAGTGACATGGGTAGAGGCCAAACACCAGTCAAATGCGGTATTTATGAAGACCACAAAAAACTTTTATCTACAGAACTATAATCAGACAGCCCATCCTGCTGGGACTCCTTTCCAGCTTGGGATTTTTGCACTTTGAAAAGAAATCAAGGAAGTTTGGACCTTCCTAACATAAGGCCTTTTACTGCATAAAGAAAGAGAACTAAGAAGCGAATCATACCCTTCTCGAACTAACAGACTTGGTTGAATTAGCGATCATAGACTTCTTCATTGTAAATCTTTATAACCCTAATCTTCAAAATCTCATCCCCTACTCCTTCCATGATATGGCTACTAAAACTGGGTCTTGATCTGGGCCTGGAGTGGACTATGTCTTTCGAACGAGAAGGGATACCACGGGCTATCTAACAATTCTCTCTTGTTTTCCTACATCTCCGACACCTTTGCTTTGCGAACACAATCCAAACACGGTAAAGGGGGGGCAGGGTTGGAAACACATATTCAATTATAGCAACATTTATTGGAAAACCGTGTGAGCTAAGTGAACCTTATTTCCATCACCACACACCAATCCTTTTCTGTTAGCCCAAAGAACCAAGCGTTTTTGAACCATTCTAAGCATTTGAAATGTGTCAATAGATGGCTTATTCGCAGAACGCCATCCCAGGGAAGGAGGGTGCTGATCAAGCACACTTTTCTTCTTAGGCAACCTTCCTATATTCAGAAGTGTAAAAAACCTACTTATGAAACTTAAATAAAACTGCAAGTTCCTCCTCTTCATTCAATGGGGACTTTTCAATTATGCAATAAGGTAGATACATTACTGAATCTACCACGGGGGTTTATCTAAAATTATAAAATCAAATGTTTGTGCACCTTTAGATTCATCTTGTTTTGCATGATTGGACTTTTGTTGACTTAAACAAGGTCTAAGGGTTACCTATTTTGCTGAAACTGCTAGGATTTTCACCTAACCTAGACCTTTTGAAACCCATTCCAAATAGGTGGGGTAGGCAACAATGAAAGTGAACCTTGGTGTGGACACCTCAACACTCTGTCAACTCGCCAATGAATTAATGCTCCTTTGAAATTTCATCATTTTATGCCATGATATTTACATTAAAACCCCATTATATCAATATGTTGTCTTCATTGATTGATTCCCCAAAAATAGGTTGCACTCTGTTAAATATTGTAAATTTTTAATGACTAAAATCAACAAACTGAAATTATGTCAAACACTTAGCAACATAGAGATAACTGTCTTCATTAACTTCATAAATGCAAAAACCCACATTCAGAAATTTCCATAAGCAGAAATACACATTGCTAAGCAAAATATGCAGCGGAAAAAACATAGTGGACAACAACCCAATAACACTCAGAAATTTAGGCAAATGCCAGGGAAAACCCCAATATGGGAAAACCCAACGAGAGAGAGATATTTATTATGCTTCAAGAAAGTACAAAACAACAGCAAACCCACATTTCCAGTGAAGGAAAATACCTCACAGCACCAAATCTGTCCCACAGAAATCTGCCTCGTTTTTCGTGCCAAAACCGTATTGTTGTACAACCACCTTTGTACCTTGTTTTTCGTGCCCACAGTCAGCTGTACGGACTGTTTCGTACGACCTAAAAACAACGAACAAAAAACAAAAATCTGCCTCAAAATCCATGCCCGAAATGCCTCGATTTTCGTGCCAAATCCGTACGACTGTACGAAATCGTACTGACTATACAGATTCGTACCATACGACCTCCCATAGCAGAAATGTCAAAAACTCCAAAAAAAAAAATCTTGAAAATCATGCCCTTCTTCCTTGGAAAACGTGCCCTCTTTGTTGCTCGCTTTCCCCTCTCAAGCATGCTTAGAAAATCTCTCTAACTCTCTTCCCGATGTACTCTCAACATAGTTCTGATGTCTTCACAACATGTCTTGCACACTACCCAATGCATTCTTTTATAATTTGAAAATGACATTTTCCCCCCAAAATGTGTGTTTGACCTTTCAATTTGACCATATGGCATAGAGCTCAATCGCCTTGGGCTCGCTATCTTCATTGCTAGCCAAAGCAAGGAAACCCTCCTTCTGTATAGTATGTTGGCCGTACCCAATTTGCGAACTGGCAGGGGAACCTCGTGAAACTAAGATTTTACTGGCAACATGTGGGATTCTAGCAAACACTGTGAATTGAATTTATAACTATTTGAGTTATTTTACAAGAAGAGATTGAAGGTCTAGTCTGGGATTTGCTAAGAGATATGGTATTTAATGTTTTTGCCACCAAAACTAGTTACACGTCCGAGTTGTGTTTTGTCACTTATGTTTCCAGATGAGTTTTTCATGTCCCACCTATCCCGTGGCAGGGAAGGAGGGCACTCAACAAACACACTTTTCTTCTCAGGAAACCTTCCTATATTCAGAAGAGAGTGATCAGGCCGCCATCGATTGTTTGTGTGGGGGTTCGGTAAGAAATTCCAGACTCCTTGGCAATACCAAATATGGTATAACTCTTACCAAACCTCGTTTCTCCATACATTATAACAGTGCATTTGTCCCCGCTCTTCAATCCTTCCACTCCGCCTTCAATGTAGGTAAGGTAAGACAACTGCAGGGCCTCTCCACTCCTAATTTGAGGGTGCCAATGGCAAAATACCTCTGAATCATTGCTAGTACCATAAAATTAGGGTGAACTTCCTCTGAATCCTTTCCATTACTAGAAAATAGGGGMAAAATACCTCTGAATCATTGCCATTTCCAAAAAATCAGGGCGAATGGGAGGATCGGTTTGAATTTTAAGGGGCGAAAATGGATTTTCATGCTCTTCCCTCACAAATATCCCTAGGCCAAGGGTTTTATATATAATTTTTTGAAAATAAATTTGGGGCTATATATAGGCAAACCCTTCTAAACATTCTATGTAAATAATTCGCCCAACCAAAATTCTAAGCCACCTAATTTCGCCCCTAAGATTTTCCTTGATTCCTTGAGGAAAATTTGTCAAACCCCTGGCGTGCATCTTCTATATCACTACATTTAGAAAACATATCAATTAAGGCATTTCCCAATAAAATGACTAACATAAATCCATTTCTAATTATGTAACTATGCATCTCTTTTCCCTATTGTAAAGTTGTTATTCTAGCACATGCGAGTAGAACACTCCCAATGGTAACAAAATCTAGTTTACTCTTTTTTAGTTGCATCTGACAAAACGATTGCAAGGCCTCATCATAAATATCATTTTTAGCATAATCTACAATCATAGAAGTTCATGAGATCACATCTCTTTGGGCATTTTTTCAAACAACCGGCTTGCATTGTTTACCCTGCGACATTTTCCATACATATCTATTAGCGCATTCCCAACTAAAACATTGGACTCAAAACCATTGAAAATTGAGTAGCCATGGAAATCCATGCCAGGTTTCAAATGTCCTATATTGGCACAGTTAGATATAACAACCTTCAAAATTAATAGTGGAACACCATATTTCATATGCAACACAAAAGTTGCAAAACCAAACCTAGCCAAAAAGCCTTGACATGAGAAATCAGAATCTACCAATAGCCCAACCATGTGTTAACTATTTTAACAAATTCAAAAGTAGGGTACAACAAAGGTTTCTACATTGACAGAAGTAATGTTGATCCTCCTACCATAAGATAAGTACATAAACCATGCCTAATCACATGTTCTAAAAGTTCAGCAACTTAACTATTCAAAGAACACAATAGATTATGCATGACAACTTTAAATTATGAGTCTCTGAAATCCCGAAGTAGCAACGTAGGGATAAGTATCGATCGACGGACAAGATTCCGTCGGAAGATCCATGGTCATTCACGACCGTTAGATTGACGAAAGAAACAGGGGCATTACATATCTTGCCCATTTTCCTCTATCTTCGTGAATAGCGAGGAAATCGGGATCGTAGATCCCCAAGGTCCATGAGAACATCGGGACCGTTGATTTTTCCACATCCAGGAAGTAGTGGGAGAGTGCGCGATGTGGGACAGATCTGAGCTGTCAGATCTTAGCTAGAAAAACCCGACAATCGTTGGATCTGTTAAGAGAGACATGAGTGTTAAGCCCACGTGAACTAGGGCGAAAGTCTCGAGAGAGAGTCGGTATCGGGGATTCGGAATTCAGGATTCTGGGAGTCCTGATGATAAGGGATCGGGACACTCCATGGTGAAAATCCCGATATAGATCTAGACCGTCCATCCGTAAAGGACACCTAGCGGAGATCGAGAGTCCATCGATATTTCGGATACCGGGGATTCGAGTCGACAAAGTGGTACACGTGGATGATAATTTCTCAACTCCTCTCCGGCTTTCCAAGCAATGCACGAACAAGATCCCTTCGGAGGATCCCGGGGTCTGTAATGACCGTTTGATTTAAGAAAGAGACGCAGGCATTAATGCCACGACCCCTTCTTTTTTCCTTGCAAGAGATGAAGGAATCGGGACCATAGACCCCATGATCCATGGAAGTGCCTGGACCGTCCATCTATAGAGCACATGTGGCCGCTGGTAAGAGTTTCGACACCCAGAAAACAAAAGGGCAAAGAACCCTTGTCTTCGCAAGTCGCGAAATTCCGATCACCAAAGCCTCGAAATGGAGTGAGGTGTGATTAAGATTGAGAAAAGTCGGGATTTGATCGTGACCGTTGATCATCCCAAGAATACCACGACCGTCGATCTTGGTTGAGGGTCGCCGCCGTCCATCAAAGGAACACGTGGCTGTCGGTCGACGTTTTGGCGTTTCGTCATCCGGGGAACCAAAAGGCAAGAAAACCTTGCCTTCGCGAGTCACGAAATCCCAATACCCGAAGTCTCGTGGACCGTTGGATCTATGCTCCTAAGAGCCGTCGATCTCTTACACGACTTTCCATATCGGAAGTCGGAGATTTGGATGACGAAGAGTTTTGGAGGCGTTGCACTTCGAACTCCCGAGTACCGAAACCCCGAGAGGATCCATGTCGTTGGATCAGGGGAGGCTTACGGCCGTCGATCCCCCCTTTGGAGGGAAACTTTGGAGACCTCGGAAGTTTTCAGGGATTCTGATTGTTAAGAAATCAATGAAAAAGCTTGATTTGCGTAGTGAGTATGTGACAAAGTGGTATCAGAGCATGGTTGCAACACTCGGCCTGATTAGGCTCATGCACGAGTTATGCATAAGCTCCGTTCAAAGTACTCCTACGAGGAGTAACCCCCTAACTTAACTCTCTTGTCCAGGATTAAAAACTTGGGAACGAGAACCCGACTGTGTATGCATGTGAAAGAGTTATAAATTATGCACAAATTATAAAAATATATTTAACTCTTGACTAATAACCAGCGTTTGTCTTTTCACTCAAGCGGACGATCAGCCGCGAGAATTTACAGACACGGAGAATGGTGACTCACCAAGAGGTGGGACAAGGCTCCCACAACAGAGACGAAGAGTCCGACGAAACAAGAGCAATAGGAACCCCTCCAGACCTAGCCGAGACTGTGAGGAGTCTCATGGTTGAATTGCAAAGCTGGAAGGCCGACAATGAAAGGATGATGAAGGAACAAGAAAAGCAAACCGAAATTAATGCAGTTTTACTGCAGAGCTTATCCAACCTACAATGACAAATGCAACGTGAACCTGAGATGCAGAATCATGGTCGTGTCAGTGGCCATACTGAGAGAAGCAAGTCAAGAAAGGTCCACCCCAGAGGTAAAGGACCAGTGCCAGACGATTCCACTGAGAAGAAAGCTGGCGATTCAGAAAGCTCTTCTAGCAGCAGGACCAGTTCCTACTCTCAAAGAAAACAAAAGAAGCAAAAGACTTCCAAGGGTCATAAATTTGAGGAATTCAGAAAGGCCAAACCTCCCTCCTTCGACGGTGAGATAAAGAAGGGAGAGGACGCCGAGGCCTGGCTACTTGGACTAAAGAAATATTTCAGAGTCCATGATTTTTCAGAAAATTTGAAGGCCCGAGTGGCCACTTTCAATCTGAACGGAAAAACTTCCATCTGGTGGGAAGATATTAAGAACATGAAAGGGGTCCGCGAAGAGGACCTGTCTTGGAAACGGTTTGAGAAGTACTTCCGGAAGAAGTATTTGTCGGAAAGATATTTCGACAAGAAGGCTAAATAGTTTTATGAACTCAAACTGGGGCAACTCACTATAGAGGAATATGTCAACAAATTCCTTGACTTATTGAGATATGTACCCTACATCAAAGCAGAGAAGGATTTAAAAACTATAAGAAGAACCCCAGAATAAACTTTCCAGCCCAGAGTGTACTCCAGTAAAACTTTCCATCATCAGGCGGAAATAAAACTTATGGACCTATACCAGTGAAGACTGATAACCCAAAGAGAGAACCCCTGAAATGTTGGGGTTGCGGAAAAGAGCATCTCCTGAGAGACTGTTCACACCGACAACAGAACAGTCGGAAATTTTATAGCATTCAGGAAGCTACCACAGTCAATGATGTGGCAAGGAGTGTGCCACAAATTTATGCAGCCTTGGATAATAACCAAGCTGACCACCAAGCTTCAGTGGTGGAAACAGAAGGTATGATTTTCAACCATCTAGTGTCTGTTTTGATTGACCCTGATTCAAATTTGAGTTATATAGCCCCTAGAGGTGTTGATAAGTGTAAGCTACAGCCACAGAAGCAAACCAAGCCGTGGTTGGTACAGTTAGCCACTGGCACCAAAAGAAAGGTAGTAGGGGCCATACCAGCCTGCCAATTAATGTTGGGTGAATTCCCCACCCAAGCAACCCTTAATGTACTACCCCTGGGATCATACGACATGTTGATTGGTATGGACTAGCTGGCCGCCCATAAAGCCAAACTGGACTGTTACCATAGAACCTTAGAATGTGTGAGCAAAGAAGGAAAAAGGATAACCCTCCAAGGGATCCGAAAACCGGTCTCGGTGAGACAAATATCAGCCCTGCAAATGAGAAAGTATTGTCGAAAGGGATGTCCCCTATATGCAATACAGGTGTTAAAAACAATCGAAGGTGCTAAACCAAGCCCTGACGATCACTCTATCCTGTGGGAATACAGAGATGTGTTTCCGAAAGAGATACCAGATCTACCTCCGAGAAGAGACATTGACTTCTTGATAGAACTCACACCCGGAGCGGTGCCGGTGTCAAGGACACCCTACTGGATGAGTACACCTGAGTTAGTTGAACTCAAATTGCAATTGAAAGAGATGATGGATAAGGGTTATATTCGACCCAGCATGTCCCCATTGGGAGCACCAATCATGTTTGTGAAAAAGAAGGATGGCACCCTTAGACTGTGCATAGATTATAGACAACTTAATAAAGTAACCATAAAGAACAAGTACCCCTTGCCCAGGATCGATGATCTATTCGATCAGTTGGGGGGCGCGTCTATTTTCTCAAAGATTGACTTAAGGTCGAGGTACCATCAAGTCCGAATCAAGGGTGAATACATCCATAAAACCGCTTTTCGGACACGGTATGGTCACTATGAGTTTGTGGTAGTGTCATTTGGGTTAACCAATGCCCCTACCACTTTCATGTGCTTAATGAACAATGTACTCAGTAAATTTTTAGATAAATGTGTACTAGTTTTTATTGACGACATATTAATCTACTCTAAGAATAGAGAAAAACATGAAGAGCATCTTCGACTTGTGCTGCAAGTGCTAAGAGAGCATCAGCTCTATGCTAAATTCAACAAATGTGACTTCTTTCAGAAGCAAATATATTACTTGTGACATGTTCTGTCCAAGGAAGGGGTAGCAGTAGATCCTGACAAGATCAGGTCTATCATGGAATGGCCTACCCCAAAGGATGTCTCAGACATCAGATCCTTTATGGGATTGGCGGGGTACTATAGGAGATTTATAAAAGGATTCTCCAAGATTGGTTGTCCAATCACTGCCCTCCAGAAGAAGAGGACAAAATTCCTGTGGACACAACAATGTGAAAAAAGATTTCAAACCCTGAAACACCTACTAACCCATGCACCCGTGTTGAAAATCGCTGACCCAGAAGCCGACTTCCTTGTGTGCACAGATGCATGTAAGGAAGGGCTTGGAGGAGTCCTTATGTAGGAAGGAAAGGTGATCTGCTATGAATCCTGAAAATTGAATGATCATGAGGTCAACTATGTGACTCATGATCTAGAATTGGTTTCCATAGTGCATGCCTTAAAAATGTGGAGGCATTACCTCTTGGGAAGAAAATTTTTACTTATGAAAGATCACTGTGGATTACAGTATTTGTTCGACCAACCAAAGCTCAATGCTAGACAAGCTAGAAAAACAGGGAAGGAAAACAGGGTGGTCGATGCCCTTAGCAGAAGCATGAAAACCATTCACCTGGCAGCGGTGAGTACCTGCGAGACAGATGTCAAGAACAGAGTAAAAAATGCACAAGAAACAGATTCCTTCGTTAAGACTGTGACCCTATATCTACAGCAAGAACCCGCTGGAGGAAAATATGAAGGCTACCAGATGACCGAAGGAGGTCTGCTCACCTACAGAGATAGAATGTACATCTCAAATCGTGACGACTTGAAGAGGTTCATCATGGATGAACTACATAAAATACCCTACATTGGTCACCCAGGATACCAGAAAATGATCATTGCCACCCGGAAACAATTTTATTGGCCTGGATTGAAGAAGGACATAGCCAAATATTTGGCCCAATGCATAGAATGCCAACATGTTAAAGCAGAACATCGACACCCAACAAGACTATTACACCCTTTACCCATTCCAGAATGGAAATGGGAAACCATCTCCATGGATTTTATCACTGGATTACCAACTTCAACCAAACAGAACGATGTCATTATGGTGGTGGTGGATAAATTGAGCAAGTCTGCTCATTTCATCCCCGTCAAATCGACCTGCAAGGCGATAGATATCGCCCAGATATTCATGAAAGAGGTGTTTCGACTGCATGGTATGCCGAAAGAGATAATATCTGGCAGAGACACAAAATTTACTTCAATTTTTTGGAAATCACTGATGACGGGTTTAGAGACCAAATTGTTGTTTAGTACCGTCTATCACCCTCAAACCGACGGACAGACAGAAAGAGTGAATCAAATATTAGAAGATATGTTAAGGATGCATGTAATGCATCAACCCAGGAAATGGGAAGACTACCTGCCATTGGTAGAATTTGCCTACAACAACGACTACCAAGCATCCTTAAAGATGAGTCCCTTCGAGGTCCTCTATGGTAGGCCGTGTAATACTCCAGTTAGCTAGAGTAATCCTGTAAATAGGGTTTCTTTTGGACCCGACATGCTGAGAGAAATGGAACAACAAGTGACTCAGATAAAACAAAATTTGAAGGTCGCTCAGAACCGACAAAAAAGTTATTCTAATTAAAAGAGAACTCCAAGAGAGTTCAAAATGGGAGACCATGTATATCTCATAATTAAGCCCGGAAGGAGTTCCCTGAGAATGGGAGCTTGTGCCAAGATGGCACCCCGGTATTGTGGACCCTTTGAGGTTCTAGAAAGAGTGGGACCTGTAGCCTATCGGCTAGCACTTCCTCCCACCGTAAAGGCACATATTGTTTTTCATGTTTCATTATTAAAGAAATATGTATATGATGTTAATCATATAATTGACTGGTCTGTCATCCAGGTGGAACCGGAGGGATAATTTCTACCAGAACCCCGATGCATACTGGAATGAAAGGAAACCCCGCTCTGGAACAAAACCATTGCACAAGTCAAGGTGCAGTGGAAACATTTTGGCCCAGATGAGGCTACATGGGAAATGGAGGATGCCATGAGACAGACATATCCGATTTTGTTTACTTATGTACATGCAATTCATGTTAGTAGATAAGAACATCGAGGACGATGTTCCTCTTAAGGGAGAGGGAATTGTAACACCCTGTTTCCCCCAATTTGTAAAAATATAACTGGACTGGCCAAGAACTATGGCAAACTCATAAATGTGAATATGTGATGTAAATGGACCTTGAGGAAAAGGTCAATGAATGTGAATAACATTATGAATTTTATTTCAGGACTGTTGAGAGGGCATGTGCAGAAAAAGAGACCACGATGGCGGTGGAAGGCACCTAAAAAGGTGGCATTAACTTCCGTTGAGAATTGATATACCGTATTTGGACTCCACTGGCTCGGAGAACCAAAAGCAGCTCGCTGGCCCCGAATTAAATGTCTCGCAGGCTGGTAGGTGGATGGCTTAGTGAGGGATGGGGAGGTGAACCGCCCATCCGTGGAGCCGTCAGGTCTGACCAGTGTGAGGGTAATCGCGCCACACGCAACCTCGCAAGAGGATAAGGCGTGGGGTAGAAGCGATTGCGGGGGGCAGACGCGAGGGGAGAACTCTGGCATTACGCAGAGTGAGTGATAGTAGAGAGGAGGGATTGCAACCTTCGCTTCTGGTCACTGGAAAACGAAGACGTAGTCTCACAACATCGTGGTCTCAGCTCGGGGTGGCTAGTGGTAAATCCGCTGGGAGTCGTTACGCCTACGGTTAGGTGGAAACGAGCACCCCTCTCAATGGTTGCACTCACTACTGGTGTTATTTCTGATAAGTGTTTCACATATTGCATCTTGGAATTCATATACTGACATATATGCTCATAGAACTGTGAAATTGTGAACGATTTTAGTATAAGAATGTCTGTGCAGTGTTTTGATAAGAAATGATAGATATATGCTTATAACAGAAAAACCACGCATGGCTTATGTTGATAAATGAATTTAATTAGGCATGAATTGAACCAAGTCAGACTTCCAGTCCGTTCTCGGGAATTTGTTCCCCCTTATCTGTCCCCAGGAATGCCCCAGAATAGATCTCTTCACAGAGATTCCCTCCTTGGAAACGTTTACCAAGAACCTGGAAAAAGGGCTTGAATGTGCAAGTCTTAACAACCCTGTACGAGGAGGAATGAACCTCCTTAAAATCCCGAAGTAGCAGCGTAGGGATAAGTATCGATCGACGGACGAGATTCTGTCGGAAGATCCATGGTCATTCACGACCGTTAGATTGATGAAAGAAACAGGGGCGTTACATATCTTGCCCCTTTTCCTCTATCTTCGTGAATAGCGAGGAAATCGGGATCGTAGATCCCCAAGGTCCATGAGAACATCGGGACCGTTGATTTTTCCACGTCCAGGAAGTAGTGGGAGAGTGTGCGATGTGGGACAGATCTGAGCCGTCAGATCTTAGCTAGAAAAACCCGACAACCGTTGGATTTGTTAAGAGAGGCATGAGGGTTAAGCCCTCGTGAACTAGGGCGAAAGTCCCGAGAGAGGAGTCGGTATCGGAGATTCGGAATTCGGGATTCCGAGAGTCCTGATGACAAGGGATCGGGACACTCCATGGTGAAAATCTTGATATAGATCTAGACCATCCATCCGTAAAGGACACTTGGCGGAGATCGAGAGTCCATCGATATTTTGGATACCGGGGATTCGAGTCGACAAAGTGGTACACGTGGATGATAATTCCTCGACTCCTCTCCGCCTTTCCAAGCAATGCACGAATAGGATCCCTTCGGAGGATCCCAGGGTTTGTATTGACCGTTTGATTTAAGAAAGAGACGCGGGCATTAATGCCACGACCCCTTCTTTTTCCCTTGCAAGAGATGAAGGAATCGGGACCATAGACCCCATGGTCCATGGAAGTGCCTGGACCGTCCATCTATAGAGCACACGTGGCCGCTGGTAAGCGTTTAGGCGTTTCGACACCCGGAGAACAAAAGGAAAAAGAACCCTTGTCTTCGCAAGTCGTGAAATTCCGATCACCGAAGCCTCGAAATGGAGTGAGGTGTGATTAAGATTGAGAAAAGTCGGGATTTGATCGTGACCGTTGATCATCCCAAGAAGACCACGACCGTCGATCTTGGTTGAGGGTCGTCGTCGTCCATCAAAGGAACACGTGGTTGTCGATCAACGTTTCGGCGTTTCGGCATCCGAGGAACCAAAAGGCAAGAAAACCTTGCCTTCGCGAGTCACAAAATCCCGATACCCGAAGTCCCGTGGACTATTGGATCCACGCTCCTAAGAGCCATTGATCTCTTACACGAATTTCCATATCGGAAGTCGGAAATTTGAATGACGAAGAGTTTTGGAGGCGTTGCACTTCGAACTCCCGAGTACCGAAACCCCGAGAGGATCCATGTCGTTGGATCAGGGGAGGCTTACGGCTGTCGATCCCCCCTTTGGAGGGAAACTTTGGAGACATCGAAAGTTTTCGGGGATTCTAATTGTTAAGAAATCAACGAAAAAGCTTGATTTGTGTAGTGGGTATGTGACAGCATGTTGACATACCTCTACAGGTTCGCTCAGTAAATTGCTCCCCTTCTCTTTGAAGAATTGTAGAAAATCAACCTGGAATATACTCCCAATTGTTTTTATAATCTGTGTACTTGATTCGGAATTTAGTCTGGCATCTGTGTCTGTGCAGGATGAGATCAGTAGAAACAGATTTTGAAAGTACCCGGTCGCTATTTCAGATTCCAAATAGCACTAAAATCTATAACAGATTTAGCCAATCCTACGAGAAATAACCTTAACAAAAAAATCACTAACAGAACGTTGTGATCTATTTTTGAACAATGGTTCTTCACCTAATAGTCTAATCAAGAAGGTCAAGTGCTATATGCTTGTCAAGAGTAGCCCTTATGCATATACTGGGCTCTTCACTGGACATTATAGCATAGGAAACTATTCGCGAAGATCTATAGCATCATATAAAATATAAATATAAAAGAGACAATCTCTTTACAAGTTGAAATTAGAAGGCCCCACCATAGTGACCTTCATCTTGTATCCTATTTACCAGGTGATCCAATTATAACTGTGGTGTATAAAGGGGAGATTATCATTCCATGTTTTTAGATATTTCCAGTTATATTTCCGCCATATAGGCACAATGGTCCTGTTGAGGACTTCTAATTACTAAACAATGAATAACAAAAAAATTCTCCAATCTGAAAGATTATTAAGAAAATATGAGAAAACAAAACTTATTGGATAGGGGGGACAATCGAGAACTCATAGTGACCACTAAAAATACAGACCGATTCTCACAGCCTAAATAGTGAAACTAGCAAATGCCCTGTCCCAGAGACTCCATGGCAAGACTGAATTCCTAAACTCTGCAAATCAAAGGATGTTGAGGATGAGCAACATGTGATACTGGAGAGAACGGTTATGAACAAATCCAAAAAAAACAGTTATATGATCACCTCAGAAACACCAATTGATACAATTAAAAAACCCATGTGCTCTTTGGATAGAGACCCTCCAAAATAGAGACAACCTTGTTCTATGAGAGGATAAGTTGCAAAGCTCCATTAGACCAATTAATCGAAAGCAAAAATAATTATTGCAATTCAATCCATACAAAATGGGCAGCAGAGACTTATATAGAACTTGCCATGCACACGGAGAGAAAGCAGAAGACCAACAAAAAACTTCTTAAAAGAGATGTATCAATGAATTCCCAATGGACACAGTTGTTATTAATACAATTTGGCAGATGCCATTTTCAAAGTTTTCCTTCAATTTAGCATATGGGTCTGTTTTATTACAAAATAGAAAGGTAGCAAAGGTTAAAAAGCATGAGCATGTGTGTTTGACCTTTCAATTTGACCATATGGCATAGAGCTCAATCGCCTTGGGCTCACTATCTTCATTGCTAGATAAAGCAAGGAAACCCTCCTTCTGTATAGTATGTTGGCCGTACCCAATTTGTGAACTGGCAAGGGAACCTAGTGAAACTAAGATTCTACTGGCAACATGTGGGATTCTAGCAAACACTGTGAATTGAATTTATAACTATTTGAGTTATTTTACAAGAAGATATTGAAGGTCTAGTCTGGTATTTGCTAAGAGATATGGTATTTAATGTTTTTGCCACGAAAACTAGTTACACGTCCAAGTTGTGTTTTGTCACTTATGTTTCCAGATGAGTTTTTCATGTCCCACCTATCCCGTGGCAAGGAAGGAGGGCACTCAACAAACACACTTTTCTTCTGAGGAAACCTTCCTATATTCAGAAGAGAGTGATCAGGCCGCCATCGATTGTTTGTGTGGGGGTTTGGTAAGAAATTCCAGGCTCCTTGGCAATGCCAAACATGGTATAACTCTTACCAAACCTCGTTTCTCCATACATTATAACAGTGCATTTGTCCCCGCTCTTCAATCCTTCCACTCCGCCTTCAATGTAGGTAAGATAAGATAACTGCAAGGCCTCTCCACTCCTGATTTGAGGGTGCCAATGGCAAAATACCTCCGAATCATAGCTAGTACCATAAAATTAGGGTGAACTTCCTCTGAATCCTTTCCATTACTAGAAAATAGGGGCAAAATACCTCTGAATCATTGCCATTTCCAAAAAA
>ML779793.1:16679-42044 GCA_009831015.1 Picea engelmannii
AAGATTGGACAAATTTTATATGGCTAGTAAACCAAATCAAACTAGATTCACCAGATGAACCAAATTTCCAAATTTCAATACTAATTGGTTTGATTCAGTCAAATTTAAAAACCATGATATGCATACACTATAATCATAAGCTACAAAAAGAATTAAAATCAGATCCCAACACTGGGCCACCATACTCGACCGATATCACATAACTTTCTATTTATTTTTTGGGGAATGCATACAATCTCCCTGTCCAACATGTCCATAGCTGAGTGCATCTCACTCTCTTCTCCAAGCTAAGCAATCACCTATATTCTCATACAAACAAGATTCAATACATTATAGTATTGTTGGCAATGGATTGTTATATTGAATAAGGGATTTGATGGTCATAGTCTACAGAAGCCCAAGTTTTTAGTATGACATAATGAGAATGGCGCCCAACGTTTTCAGTATGACATAATGAGAATGCCTTCAACGGTTTATGAGGCATTGGATGACCATAGTCTACCGAAGCCCAACAGTTTTGGTATGACATAATGAGAATGGCTTCTACACAGTTGACAAACACCACCCTTAATCATCTCAACAAACAATAGCATTTGCGTGTGAGGAAAAACCATTCCATAATACAAATGCACCATATTTTCTTGTTCTCAAAGGCATTTAGTGGCAAGCAATCTAAAACATAACAAGGACCACCATCAACAGGTATCCTGCTAAAGTTTCATGAAAATTTGCTTTCAGTCATTTTTTATAAAACTTGTGCATCTTTCCATAGTATCACCCAGATTATCTTAATCAATGTTAAAACTGTGATTCAACGAATGGTTTGGCGAAGGCAGAGTGTAAGAATTTGATTTGGAAAAATCATAATGAAATGGTTTTTTTTTTTTAATCATCACCATTTGTGAATTATTAGCAGAAGCATTAACCACGCATTTGTTGTATCTGTTTCTAATTACAGATGAAATGTAAAGCCTAGTTCTGTATACATCTACACAATTCAGATTTGAAGAAACTTAAGTCTGCTGTCAAAACATATTCTGTAAAGCCTAGTTCTATATACATCTACACAATTCAGATTTGAAGAAACTTAAGTCTGCTGTCAAAACATATTTTTATATTTGTATGACGTACTTTTGTATCATTTCCAGCTTCAGCCTCGCCGGGATGATAAAAAATAATCCAAGTAATGTATAAACATACAATTTCGTTCACTTGTGTTTTGAGACTTTCATATTATCCAGATGAAATTATTATTTTTGTAAATTTGTTTTAAATATTAAAAATACTGAATTTTATTCAAAATTAACCCAATAAAGTTTTTTATTTTATTAAATTCAAAGATGTAAATATGTTTTTGATTTTATTAAGTTCAAAGATGTAAATAAAGAACTTTATTCGACATTTAATTGATCTCAATGTACCCTCGAGAGATTTCATAACAATGAAGTCCACTAAAAGGTCTATTAAAAATGCATAAGATGTTTAATTGAAAAAACTAAAAGGTCCACTAAAAATGCTAAACAATAATATTAATTGGAAAAACTATGAATTACACCAAAAATGTTAAATAAGAAAGTCCACCCAAAAAGTTAGATAACTGGAACAAAATCAGCCTCTAAAAATTCTTCACTTTTCTGTAACCATAATTAGAAAATAATAGGAAATTCTTCACTTTTCTGTAACCACAATCAGAAAATAATAGGAAATGAATCTCTTAGCAAGACTGATTTACAGGAAAGGGATGCAAATGTGTCATCCAATCTCTTGGAATTATAGTGGAATTAATTCCCACTATATTCAAAACTCAGAATTCTAAAGATGCATCAACACTCAAAAATCTAAACACGCAGAGGCATATCTCTTCCACACCCTTTGTCAACACCTTCAAAAATTACAGCAAACATAAAGCCAAGTCAAGGATGCCTTGTGGACAATGAAAACAAATAGATAAACAAACTACACTGAATAACAATCCTTCTTCGAACTCCTGTAATTGAAGGCAGAGAAATTCTAATGTAAAGAAAGCTAAACAGATAAGTCTGCTCAGTTTATAGTTGATAAGTAAAGAAACATGCAACAAGTTCATTCCGTTTCAAAAGAGTCACAGATTGAAAACCCCTAAAATTAAATAGAACAACAAATGTTCAAGCTCCGAAATAATATCACATTTCCATTACAAGTACAACTGGTCTAAAATAAGTTACGAAATAAAGTCGCAATTCTATTATCGTGAAATGAAATGAACATGATGATAACCTCCTTTAACATAACAACAGTAAGCTTCCATTGAGCTTAAACGAGACACGGTCAAACATAACAGCAGTAAGCTTGCCCAAACAGTAAACTCTTTTGCTGAGTTTTCACCTGTAAGCATTTCATCACTTGATAGGTGAACATGATCGATAGGTGAGCATGATCGGATTAGTGTTGATGAATACAACCCTGCAGCATTGCCCTTACCTGTGAGTCGTTGTCCTTTATCATCTTCTGAACTGCATCCTTCAGCTCCTTCAAAGCAGTGTCCCTTTCAGCACGGAACTGATTAATCAGTTCTCGACTTATCTGTGCATCCCCTATTTTGCGTTTGACAGTGGACTGAGATATGGTTTTCTTACTTTTAGGTTGATCTTCTCGGCCCTCTTCTTGCTGGTCCTCTTCACAGGTGATCCTATGAGTATCTTCATTTTCTGACTCATCTCGCTTCTTCTTTCCCTTACAATCAACAGCCGCATTGCCTGTCTTTTCCCCCCACAGTTGAATCCATAGGTCATATAAAGCACTCTGATGCTGGTTATTATCAAAATTGTATTTGTTTTTCTCAAAACTACTGCTATTAGCCTCCATACTAGCCTTGATTAAGTGAAACTTATCTCTCGCGCGCCTAATCTTACCTGATAATTGAGAGTTATTGAAGTGTGTATCTAACATGGGCCTTACAAAATTAAACACGGGAGCCATGTTTGAAGGCAAGCCCCTGCCTCCATCAGAGTAAGACAAAAGCGCACTAAAAAGAGTTAGTTCATCTTTATTATTCCAGTACCGAACAGCTTTCTTAGGGAACACTTTTTGTGAAGAAGAGGTAGTAACATTTGACACTTTTTGTTTCTTCTTATGGGGTGAAGAAGGAATACTAATAGTTGCTGCCACCTTTTGTGTCTGCGCTTTCTTATGTGGCGATGAAGGCATACTAATAGTTTCTGCCACCTTTTGTGTCTGCGCTTTCTTCTGTGGCGATGAAGGCCTAATAACAGTTCCCGACACCTTTTGTTTTTGCGCTTTTCTTTGTGGCGGAAAACCCGTGCTAAGAGTTTGTGCCACATTGTCTGTGGAAGGCCTCACAAGTTTTGCAACACTTTCGTTATGTGCTTCCCTCTTCATTGTTGGGGTACTCGTAGATTTTCCAGCAATTTCCTTTACACCTTCACTTTTCTCTCTGGCGGTCCTTTCTACGAAAATGTATTGCACTGTTTTCATGTTATTGGTTGGAGGCTTAGAGATGTCATCATTCCCCTGCTCTCTGCAACGCTTCCTCCTACCGTCCTTGGCTTTCTTGTAAGCACTCCTATTAATAAAAAATGATTTGAACAAGGGTCGGTGCTTCCGTTGCTGTCTTTGTCTTTCATTCATCATCATGTTCTGTATTTCATTCATCATCTTCATCATCTTCTGCTCTGGTTAGCTGAATACGAAAAGTTATGAGATCTCAGCTGAAAACGATGATATGAAGGGATATGACGAATAGAAGAGGGGATATGACGACCGGGATATGGAGGGTCTTCCGCTTTAAGAGCAAAAAGCAACGGGTGTTTTGCAGATTTTACAGCAGAATTGGAAAGGTTCAGGCTCCAAAACAGTGGATTTGAGTCTTTTTTGAAATGGCACAAAATTCCGCATCAAGGGCGGGACACAGTGAGCCATCGATCATTAACCACGCCGTAGGGTAGTTATTGATCGGCCAGTGAGCCGTGCATTTGATCGGTGATTTCTCCAAATCGAGATATGAACCGTCCATTTGGGCGTTGATTTCTTCAAATCGAGATATGAGCCGTGCGGCGTATGAGCCTTGATTTTCTGAAATGAACATGGAAGTTAATACACAGGTTGAAATCCCCACCTCCGCTATGGGATCCACAACTGTTTTTCACCTTGGGGATCGTATTCAACATACAAGTCCATTTCAATAGAGGATCCGCCGGCGAAATAGGAAAGAAGATCGGACGGAATGACTGCGTTTTAAAAATTTACTTAATAACCCCACCTACACCACCACACTGTATTAAAAGCCTCACTCGGTGAGCATACGCTCAACTCTTCCGGGCATTTGTTTTTAATGTCGCGGGTTTTATTGTTCGATTGCCTTGGTTGTTTCATTTTGGTTGAAAATGATTTATAACAAATTTAGTATAGTAAAATTGTTCATATTGTATGTTAGATTTATCATATATAGCTATTTTAATATTATTTAAAATGAAATTATCATTATAATTTTAAAAAATTAAAATATAAATAAATAAATAATGTTTTTAATATTAAATTGACAATATTAATGAGTAGAAATTATAACTTAGTAAAAATGGTTTAGACTATTTGTTCTACGTTTTGGCATTTCTAGGCATTGGAGTTATCTCATTTCGAGCAATCTCGACGTTCACACTTCAGACGTCTTGACATTTTCACCTTGCTCTGGTGCATACCTCCTCTCCCACATCGTTTTCCATTTCCTCTCTCCTCTGTTTCCACTGCCAGACCATGCCATGCGCCCTTGGATATCCATCCATGCATACGACATGAAATTTGAATTTAGGCAGGCTTGAAATTTGAAATTGAATTTAGCGAACACATATGTTTAATGGTTATTTGTCTCCGGAGCAAATGCGCTTGGCGATTCTCACTGCAGAGGAACACGAGGGTTATTTTAAAGCTGAGCAGTTTGGGCTTGGCCATCCAACCCTCAATTCTCAATGCAGAGAAGGAGCACGGGGTTATTTTAAAGCTGGGCAGTTTCCCTCTAAGGAAGACAGTGAGGGTTGTGCAAGAATGCATCGATCAAGGATGGTCTACACTCTCTGTCGACAACCTTCGGATGCTTGTCCCTCCCAATTCTACTGTTAAAGGAGAATAACGCCATTAAAGAAGTTCCTGGAAGCTTCATGAACGAGTTTCCCTCACTTCGGGTCCGCAAAACGTCTCTGYTGCCTTGTATAAAAAAATATGAAACATCTTGCCTCCCTCCAACTATATAGTTGCAAGGGTATCCGAAAATCGCCGAAAACCATTGGCAATCTTAAGGAGCTTGAATTCTTGAATGCTAGTAACTATGATTAATTATAGTGCCTTCAAAAGAGGATAAGTGAACTCAAACCTCTGAGGGTACTCGACATAAGCAGATGTGTCTTCCACGTCGGATCTCAAAGTTGGTTTCATTGGAAAGATTGATGTTGTGGAAGACCATTCCATTGGATTTCGAAGAGGACGCAATGGCTGAAAGAAAGCATGCTTGTTTAAAGGACCTGCAAAGTTGGAGTCATCTTGGGTTTTCAGGGTAGACATAAAATCGCAACTTAAGGAGGGGAATGGTCGAGGATGAGATATCTCTTTTTGAATTTTGATGATGCAAATCAAGATTACCTTCCGCAGGTTCCGTGCAATATGGAGGCGATAAAAGATCTGGAAAGTTCCTCTCTTTGGCATTGTAATGTGGACCGACTGCCTAGTTGGGTTAGTGAATTCCCAAAGCTCGCGAGCCTTATTCTCATTGGTTGCTCAAGTCTGTTGAGGTATTTTCTTATGACAAATTGAAGATGACGAGATAAGTTAAAGTGCCTCCCGTAAATAAGAGGTCCTAGTTATTGATGAGATGCGATCCCAACTAAAAGACCTTAAATTAAAGCTTAATATATGGTGATTAGTTTATAGTATTAATATATTGTTTTAATTTTGATACTTTAGTCAATCTTTTTAAATTTTGTTTTTAAAGTTTAAAAACATATTTATACACCATATTATAAATTTTGTTTTAAAGTTTATAAATATATATTATCTTAAATTATTATTTTTTCATTATTATTTTATTTAATACATGTTATAATTTTTTTCATTATTATTTAAATTTAATTTTTTAAATTAAAAAAAAATATTATTTAAATCTATTATATTTAATTATCTAAATACAAAAATAATTATTTGTTTCAATTATAGAAAAATATTTAAAATATGAATAATAAGTATTATTATTATTTGGAATCTAACTGTAATATATAGTCTGAGTGGGCATAATGGTTAAGAACATATGTTTTCTCTTAAGAAGTTATAGGTTCAAATCTAGAGGGGGGTAGGGTATGTAGGGGGGTAGGTTATATATACCTTCGTATACTCTACCAGTCAACTCTGGACGTGTTGGCTTGGTCGTGCCCTTAAAAATATATTATTATTATTATATGGAGATCTTTAATTAAATATCACAATATAATAATAATAATAATCTATTTTTAAGGTCACGGCCAAGCCAGACACCAAACTGGTGTATGAGACCCCCTTGTTTGTGGGACAAGGGTGTATGAGACCCCCTTGTTTGTGGGACAAGGGACCCCCCTCTGCCCAGCAATTTGACCGGTAAAGTCTACGGAGGTATACATACCCTACCCCCCTCTGGATTTGAACTTGTGACCTCTTAGGAGGAAACACATGTTCTTAACCATTAGGCCCACTCAGGCTTATAATTTACATGATTATAATTTATTTTTAAATAATTAATAATAGATTTTATAAATGTAAATTAAAAGGTTATTATGGTAAATATAATATTTGTGTTGAACATAATGTAAATGAAGAAAGAAGAAAGTTAACTGATATAAAGGAATATCTACAAAATAATCTTGTCAATCTTCGAAGATTCGCAAAAATATCTATCTAGAGAGCATAGAATCAAAGAATGGATTATTATTCTCAACGAAAATATTTGTACAATCAACAACATATTCACTTTCTTGAGGTCATAGTTCCCAAGGTAAAAGTTCTCAAGGTCATAGTTTGTGAGGTCAGATGTCAAAGTTCCAAAGGTCATAGTTTTGAGGTCCATGTTCCCAAGGTCATAACTCCCGAGGTCAATGTAACATATGGTTTCAGAATTGAGTCTCATGTCCATCCCTAGATTGAGCAATTGTTTCACCATCGAGTTTGATACTTTATTTTGTAACCCTAATTGAAGAATTTTGATACTTTATTAAATCCAATTAATTTTGTTTTTAAAGTTAAAAAACACATATACATGGTATTTTTTATCAATCCAAGAATAAGACTACAGACAAGTCTACCATTGGAGCATATGCAGGAATCAAAGATCATTTTGGGATTCATAAGACAACCGTACCTCAACCGACAAGGTTGACGCCTCAACAAATGGATGAAAGAAGAGTAAAGGGAGTATGTTTTAATTGTGACACCAACTACAATAAGGGGCATAAATGCAGTGAGAACAAATTATTCTACCTAGACTGTGAAGAAGAAGAAGATCAAGAATTGCAACCATCACAAGAGCTAGATCTAGAAGAGACTACTCCAACGATGTCTTGTGAAGCATTGGTCGGCATCAGTACTCCACAAACCCTCAAGACACAAGGATGCAATGAAAAGAAAAAATTAACAGTGTTACAGTATTAAGTTCAATATGGGGGAGTATTTTTTTTATAGTCCATGATTTCCATCCAAAATGGTGGTGTTGATGTTGTATTAGGGGTCCAATGGTTACAATCATTGCGAACAATGGCCCTTAATTTTTGAGATATTTTCAAGAGATTTTCCATAGAGGCAAGGAAATTGAGCTTCGAGGTATCCAAGGGAAACCCTCTAAGGTGATAACCTCTAATAGCATGACAAAATTACTAAAAAGGAAACACCATGGTGTAATTGCACAATTTTGCACACTATATGTTTAAACACCTATATCCTCTACTCTAGTAGATATCCAAATAGCTATCCAAAACCATTCCAAGGTATTTTGAGAGATGCCTAAGGGTCTTCCACTTGTTCAAGATCATGACCATGTTATTCATTTGCAACTAGGAAGTGTACCACCTAACATTAGGCCTTATAGGTATCCTTATGCACAAAAGAGTGAGATTGAGTGTATGATCCAAGAAATGTTAGAGGCGGGCATCATTCAACCTAGCCAAAGTTATTTCTCTTCATCGGTAGTGATGGTTACGAAGAAGGATGGCTCATGGTGTATGTGTCCAGATTATAAACAACTTGACAAAATGACCATCAAAGATAAGTTTCTTATTGTTGTCCTTCATGAATTATTAGATGAATTGCATGGAGCAATTTTCTTTACTAAGTTAGATCTTCGTTTGGGATATCATCAAATCATAATGAGGTAGGAATACCTTCCCAAAATAGCCTTTAGAACACATGAAGGTCATTATGAACTTTTGGTTTTGCCATTTGGACTTACTAATGGGTGAGTACAAGAACTTGGTGGCCGAAAAAGTGGCAAGGGCATGATTAAGAACGTGCACTCACAGGGACGCATGTGCGTTCTTAGGATCACGCACGTGTTTCTATACCTATAGGTTCGGGTATGGCCAAACCTCCAAGTAGATCACCACGTAGGTTTAGTGGAAAAACCATGTGCCCAGTCTTAAGAGCACGTGCACGGTCTTAAGACCGTGCAAGCGGTCTTACTGATAAAAATATATTAAGGACCCGAGCACGATTTGTGTCCATTGTGCACAAATCGCGCTCATGCTTCTCTCATTGGGAAAATATAGTGGAGCTAGAGAAGAGAAAAAAAGGGAGGATGGGGCCACCGTGTGCAGGTATGTTACATTTTTCTTAATTTTAATCCAATTTAGTCATTCCAATTTAGTATTTTTCTTCCAATAATCTAAATTTAAAAAAAAAATGTAATTTTGTATTTTAAATAAAAAAGGAACTTAATTTACATGTCATGGTTTTTAAATTGCAACATATATAATACAATGGAAACCCAAGACAATTTAAACCGCTCACAAGAAAACCAAGAAGATCAAAACCCAACCCACCACCACCACACAATGTAAACACTAAAAATTGACGAGGGTTTGGTTATATTACGAACCCTTGAGGAACAATTAAGGGATACTAGAGAGCCTAGTAGAGTGTCCTTGGCCACTTCTTTGGACATCATTGTGCAGTCTAGGTCATGGTCTACGTTAAGCTCTGGGTCTAGTGACAAGATATTTGGAGGAATGGAACCTATTGAAATGGACATTATGACCGTTTGGAGGCTTGGAGATTATGAGATTGCACTACACCCAAATTGAAAGGACCATTTAGAGGTGGAGTGTTGGCCCTTGACCAAGTTTTGGAGAACCTTGGTCATGTTTGGCCACTTTTTGGGACTTCGACAGGCTAATCGAAGACAGAGCACCCAGGCGAAGCAGAGTGTAAGTTTTAAACTTGTGAAGTAAAGAAATTCTTAAGCAATACAAAAATTAATCAATGGCTCATACACAAAGTACACATATATTTTATACCAGAAACCCTCAACTGGGAAAACCTTTCTTATTTTCATTATTTCGAATTTCACCATTCACCATACAATATATACAATGTTTTTAGGTATTCCGTAGATACCAAAACCCTAATCCCTTAATTCAGGATTAATTTACAAGTCCGCTAAAAATAGCAAAAAACTGCCCCTAAAAAAATTTCGGGGCGCTACCCCGAACGCTGCGCATAACTGGGGGGGGGGGCATACCTGCCCCCCCCTGGGACCCCCTTAGGAATCGTCAAACATAGTTGTCGTATCTGATGCGCCCACACACACACACACATGCAAAGAATATAACACATACCCAACACAGAGATTGCAGGATCTCGCCCTCCTTTACATGACTTTTGGGTTTAGGGTTTATGTAACGGGTATGGGATGTCGACCCAGGGGTTTACCCATGTTTAGGCCCCATTTGTAATTTATAAATAGATATCTAGGCGAACTAAGAAGGGGCAAGACTAGATCTGGTAGAATCGACTTAGTGCAGATCTAAAGGCTTTGTGTATACTCTGTGATAAGACTTGCAGAGCTAAGTGCAAGTGATTGTAAGAGGCTTTGTGTGCAAACTGCATTGTGTAAGAAGGCTTTGTGATGTGACCTAACTCGGGGAAGGAGGATCTGGCGAGGTGCGCGCAGATCTCCTATCCTAAGCAAAGTAGGATTTGTGGCTCTGTGCATGTAAGAAGATTGGAAGAAGATAATAAAGAAGAAAAAGATTTGGTGGACGTAGCCCCACACTGGGGTGAACCACATATATCCTGTGTTATGGTTGCTTTGTGTTGTATTATTCTTGTATTTTCTTAGTGATGTAACTTTTATGTATGTTAAATGCATCTGAGATAGTAGCTTAGTGCTTATGATGTGAATGAATGTTAGATTTGCTTTAATGTTATGTGTTGAATGGATAATTGTGTTAGATCTGGGTGAATACTGCGTTGTTCTGTAATCAAGGTTTTGACCTACGATGTGGATAAGGGTAAAAGCTGATGAATGTTAATTTCTAAGTTCTTTGTTGAGTAGTGTGATCAAAGATCTATGCCCCATCTAGGTTGTAGACACTCGAGTCCTACAACCACCCCTGCATCTACCTCGGGTGAGACTTCATCTGCTTCGCAGGTGTTGTTGAAAGGGTCGATAGTTAGGGTTTTGTTGGTGCGTTGTTGAAGTGTTGAACCCTGGGTCTGCCCCTGTGCCAACAAATGGTTCCGTTGTCAGGACCTGAAACTGTGATTGCTAGGAACTGAAGAAAAGAAGAAAGCTTTGTGTGTATATCTGCTCTTGTGGTGCGCAATACTCTACTTGACTTGCGAAACTCTGTACTAAGAAGGGAATAAGATCTAAAGAAAAGAGGTAAGATCTTAAAGCTTTGTGCTCTGATAAAGGTAAGATAAGTGGAAATTTTTGTTTCGAAGGAATGGATCTAGGTATGTGTTGAGTGCAATCTATGTCGCATAAATTTCTCAACGATTTAATGTCAACCAGGAACTCGTAAGCTTAGAGGCACAACACAACATGTGCGAGGATTTGAAGTTGTCTATTCTAAACTACTAAAGCAAAGAGCATAAAAATAACATGAATATACAAATGACAAATTTTACCTACTATATACAACACATAGGTGTACTGGCATCAGTGCATGGGGGCCCTTCCATCCTTCAGTAAGTACACCACAATCTTAACACAAAATAGAGATCAAAATGGAAGCATGACTTGTATTCAAAAGAATATGATTACATCTTCATTCCAATATCAAATCTCCTCTCGATTAACCTCAAGAATCAACCTATCAATTCAAAACATGAGCATTTCCTGAACTTCACACCTATATCTCCATCTATCTCTATATATCTCCCTTTGAAAGGAGAAGGCTCTCCTATTTATACAAGAACATAAGAAGCTACCCCATTAATGGAGATCCACTATTCTCTCCCTAGATCCATAAAAATCTCATATTGTTACAACCAAATGGCAAATGATGAGACACATATCCTCTTTGACCTTTATCCAAATCTCCTTCCATATCTTGAAGGGAATTCGAATTTGAGTATTGGAGGCCACATAAGAGTGTCTGGGAAGCTTCCAAATCACCTACACATGTCACCAAACTCATTCTAATTGTTAGGTATAAGTATAAGTATATTATTTTCTAAAGTTTAACCATAAATTCACTTAAATGTTAAGAATTAATAAACTTTGGAAAAACATAGTTATAACCCAATTATGAGATAAATGCAATGATGTGGAGGTGGAATGAAGGTGACTTGAAGGTAATATGGAAGTAATGTGAAGGTATTGGTGAAAAATGGAGTGAGAATAGGGACTATTTTGAGGCCCAACATACCCCCAAACTGAAGATATTGCATGTCCTCATGCAATCTATTACATTACTTTTTTATACTTGAGCTTTGGCTTAAACTCTGCATGATATCATTTACTTAACTTTTGCAAAGTGTTTTTGATGAACTGCAACTTGGTTGGTTCTTCTGTTTCAACCATATTTTGTTTGTTGCATTCAACATTAATGTATGATCTTTGCATATTGATAATGTGATTTTTATTGCAGAGTATGGTTGGTTCTTGTGTGACAACCATGATTGTGTTGGCATCCAATTATCTTTTAAGTACTTTTTTTTTTTTTTTTTTGAAAAGCCATTTATGTGCTCACGATGATGTAATAGTAATTATATCTTGAAAGTATGTGGTCTTTGAATGTAACATGAATGTTTTATGAATGTGGTAACATATGAATGCGAATGTATTCCCCCCCTCAACTGATGGTTTTGGCAATTTAACAAAATGACGAAAGGAAGTGAAGTTTTTCCAAAAATTATCATTCTAACTTTTCAAGGAATTAAATGGTTAAAAGTTAGAAAATATCATACCTTAACTTACCCTTTAAAAAATGGATGAGAGTTGTGCACGTGTGGCTGCAAAATTCTGTTCATAATGTTCTTTACTTGGTTGTGAAAATGGAGGATGAGGTCGAAAAAGTGAATCTTTTATTGTTGCTGCATCTGCTGCTAAATCTGTTGCTGAATGTTCGGAATCTGCTGTTGAATGTGACTGAAAATGTATAAGGCTTGGAAGGTATACAAAATTCAGAATTTGCACTTCCCCCCCTAGCCTTATTTATTGACTTGTCCTCAAGTCATTTGAAAAGTAATTATGCATCCTCTGCTACAAAATGATTGGTCTTCAAGTCTTCAACTCTCATTGGCATAATTCTTGTCATGTGAATAAATGTTTCGGTGTCGAACATAACAATAAATTGTTAACTTAGTGGCCATTGATGGATGCCACTAGTCAACACGAGAGCTCTCATCTTTAATGAGGATGAGAATCAAGATGCCTCGAACACATCTTGCTAAGTATGAATGAATTTGTTGTTGTCGAATACTTAGAAGATCCGATGAATAAGGGACATTGATGTATTCCCTTTGTTTATCGGCATGATAGCTTGCCCTTAAGGCATGCAAGCTTCAAGGTGTTTTTTAGAAAAATATTTAGACTCAAGGACTATGGACTCAATGGTGTATGGAAGCAAGGTTTTATTTGCAAATGTAGGAAAAATGAAACTGACAATGAATAGGTAAAGTGGACCAAACAACTTGTAGATGACCGTGGTTGGTTTTATTGGTGGGTTAGGATTGAAGAAAAATGTAATGGAGTGTATGTGGTAATGAAAAATGGATAATGACTCTTGTTGGAAAATAAATGAATTATGGCTCCAATTTCTCAAATATAGCAAATCTGCTCTTTAATTTTGGACTTTTTGCAAAAATAGTTGAATTTGACTAGCATTGACCAGCTACTTGTAGACGTGGAATTCAAGGGTGGATAGGTATTTTACCATCCTTGTACATTTAGAAACAAACCCCAGCTCTTTGAATTTTTCTAACCTGTCATGCAACATGTCAAACCATTAAGCTATTACAGGAAGTTGCAAGAACTTGAAATTTTCTGAAAATTTTGGTTATAATCATAGATGGGTTCTTTAGAGTTTCTCATGAAATTTGTCTTTGGAAGACCAATTGTCGTCACAATGTAATCTCCTTACTGATCACTTGATCAACCTATAACCTACGAAAAAAACTTGGCAGAAAGAAAACATAAGTGTGTTCAAGAAGAAATGGCCATTTCCTTCATGATTCTTACGCAAAAATTTCGTACAAAATAAAACATATTAAGAAAAATGAAAGTGTTGAAATTAACTCAATTCATGATATTAATATCAATCCATTCTTAAAGAAATAACCATGAAAAGTAAATTTACTCCCTGTTTTTGTCAGATAACACATGTGCATGGCAAGAAGCTTGGTATTATAGATTTGTTGTGTCGTAATTTCTGTGATATTTTCAAGCTTCATTTTCCTGGACAACATTGCTTTAAAATCCTTTCGCAATTAGAAATTGTTGCCAAGTCATTCCCTTTTTCATCAATTCAGAGGTCAAAATGATTTTAAGGATACCACAATGGTAAATCCCCTTCTCTACATCTTCTACTTGCTTTTGATATTTTAATTAAACTCTTGAGAAGAACAATGAGGAAGATTTATCATGCAATCTCCCCTCAAATGTTGTAGTAACTTGATGTGACAAAGGTAAATGATGCTATACCTAGTTTCACAAGTTACAAAATTTTGGATGATATAGACCAACTCATCCCATGGAAGCACAAACCAACTTCTTTGGGTTCCATTTTTTCCAGCTGATAGATGATACCCTAGACCTCATAACAAATGGTACCCAAGATTTCTCCTGAAAATGTTTTATTTTGAAATATTTTTCTCCAATGTTGGGCAATCCTATGGCCTCTGAAATAACATCCTCATTTATGTCAATTTCCATCCCCCCAATTTTGACTTTGTTTTTCTTAAATTTCAAAGCAAACTGACATGCAACTTCTATATTATGTCCTTCCCAATGAAAGCATGCTACTGTTGCCATTTATCAGTGTTCTCAAAGAAAACTACTTCATCCATTATATACTCTGTTTTTTTTCAATCAAAAGAATGTGCCTCTTTGTAAAAAAAATTCAAAAATATACCCACTCTGTTTTGATTTAACCCTTCAATCTTCAAAAATTTGATAACACACATCCTCTGTATATCCAATTTTGAGACAAATACAAATTCTGTGTAAATGAAGAAATGTTTTCTTGCTGACGATTATGAAAACTTGTCACCCTGCTCCCTAAATTCTTGTAATTTTTCTTGAGTTTGCCTGATTCAATAGAAGGAAATGGTAAAATTTCATGTGCAAAACATACCTGATAATGCACTGACACCGGCATCACTGACAATACCAATAGCCATACCCACAGCAAAACCCGAGAGCCCACAAGCCAGTCCCGATGAAAGATGCACATAGCCATCGAATAAATAATAGGACTTTGCCTTGGGGTTAATTCCTGTGCTGATAATCACAACAATAATAAAACCATAAATACCCAGCACTCCAGCCATGACGACTGGAACAATCGATTTCATCACAAGCTCCGGCCTCATCACACCCATGGAGGCCACACCCACGCCACTCTTCGCAGTCCCATACGTAGCTCCCATACAGGATAACACGAGCACTGCGGCGGCCCCGAGGAAGCCGAAGAATGGAGCAGTCTCATCGTCGCTGAATGCCTCCACCATTTTAACTGAGATATGGGACAGGCTTCTCGCTACGACTTCGACGGTTTTCAGAGCCTGCAGAGAGATAAAACCTCGAACCTGGAATCTGTGAGTGCCTTTCAAATCAATTTTCTGCCCTTGATGATGACGACATTGTCTAGGTGCTCCCCTAGTTCGTAAAGAATAGCGTTGCTGGCAACCATGTCGTCCACGACATTGCTCTTTGAATTCTCTTTTGAACGGAAAGTCTGAGGAGCCGATAGATTCATCCCGTCGTTGTCACCGAGGTGATTGTAGCTCACAATCGAAGTTGACTTAAGACCTGTACCGACTGGGAAATCCACAAGCACAGACTTCATCTTTGTTTTCCCGCTCTTGAAGTCGTCTCTTGCGAGGACGTCGCTAAGAAGCGTTTGTAACAACCCCCAATCGGAGAATAAGTTAAACAAGTCGGTGGCCAGTGTATCGAGTCTTGCACCGTTGCAACTGCCTCATTATCTATTGTCGACCATCAAATTGCTCAAAATAAGGCTTAATAATTCACGACTTCACAAAATATGCACGTAATCCATCAAATCGCTCAAAATCTACACGTAATCTCAAAACTGGATTGCATATTAGCACAAAATCGAATCTCATAATATCCAAATAAATGACATTTAACAAGAATAACATTTAGGGAATCCATGGCCTCCTGAGATCGCCAGCTTCTTAGAAAACTCCTTCAACACATCAAGCCTCAATCTGAATCCTTCTGCGCTCTTTGTTCATTAAGCAAAACGAGGAACTTCAAGGATGTGGATATCATGCCCGAAGGATCTATGAGCATTGTGCGAGAAAGCCCCATTGTTGGGTTCATCTCATCTAATCTCTCGGAACTGTTTGAAGTTTAATAGCGTCTATGTCAAAGAAGGAACGAAGGGTTTGCAATGGCGTAGGCCATGAGATCTCGATTGTTTCCAGCTATTCTCGGGACAAGGCTCGCACCTTCTGTTAATGTCAGTTCTGCCTCCTCTAAGCGTTCTTTTTATTCAGCGGGGCATGATGATGCCTATGAAACGGAAAAGTGGAAAAATATTACCCTTGCCACATATTCTCTATCTGGTGAACACGAGCATTTTGAAGAGTCCTCGGATTATCCATACATGCATATTTGAAACAAGGAATTTCCATGGGGTCCTGATGGGATTTTTGAAAGGAAGAAACATCATTCTAATCACTAAGTGCTGATATCATTTTTATGGACAACCAGAGGTGCACCGTGGATGAATGACATTTGTTATGGAGTATTTTTCAAAAGTATTCTTCTTGAAGTGCTCCAAAATCAAGATCATCGCCCTCTTCCCCGTATTCATGTTCAGATACCCGTCTTTTGAAAAGTAGATATTGTAGGTCCATGACTGCATCATTTTTTGGCCCTACAATAGACTCAATCTCTACATTTTTATCTGTTGAATTCAAACGCCATGCAGCTCCTGTTGTTGAAGCTTCCAAACCAAGTTGTGCAAGTTGAATTCCAATTCCTTGATCATTGACAGACAAAAGTGGAGGTAGTCGGTTCTTTGGAGACACAACTTCCCATTTAGTTCTGATCATGGATGTCCCCTGTTTAGTCACCTTATATCCCTTGTGTTGACCAGGATTTACAGGGACATCAACGTTGAGGAAGAATCCTTGAGGATAACTTCCTTTCACAAGATGGGATAACACAACATCAATCAGTGGCAAGCAGACTTGAGCAACTATTCTGAAATCTGTATCATGACTCTTGCCTCTTATCCAATTGTGTACATGGATTTTAAATAAATATTCAATAAATAACTAAGTCCAACTTTGGTCGAGATACATTCCCACTTTATTTTGACTTTCTAGTAAAGGACAAATGTAGTAGTGGTATTTCAAGTGCCAGTGATAGACCACTTTTTGAAAATATTGAGATTAATTGTTTTTCTTTACGTAGAAGTTGTCCTTCATGATTTGTATTCTCCTCTGAACTTGTACAGGATAATGATGTAGGCTACACAAAACCTTAAACTGAACCAATACAAGATGCTTGAGGGGTTTTAATTCAATGATCGGTTATCATCTAGMTAGCAAGGGTGTTAAGGTTAACTCACCAATTTTCCTGGATAAAGATCAAGTAGCATGTCAAACAATGTTAACTTTTGGCCTGCAAATAATTGCAAATTTCTTATAATAGATAAAATGCACAGATCAATTTTCCAGCGAGAGTATTTTTATTTGAAATAAATTGATTGATTTTATGATCTTCCTGATCGCACGAAGCGCAGGAAGAGAGCATACTAATCTCTTGATTTTTTATTTATTTATTTTGCAGGTTAGCGTTGATGCAGTGGCTCTTACTAATTTATTCATGGGAAATGTTGATGATTTATTATTTATTATTTTTGAAAATAAGACCAAAAACTTCTAACGAGCTCATTTTATTTTCCTAATTTATTCTATCTAACTTACTTGAAAGATTTTGTTTTCCTAGGTAAAAGAATGCTTCCAATGAAGCCACCTACGGACTAAGAATTTGAAAATGCTCACATCAAGATTTAAAAATTTTACCTTATGATTTGCAAGAATGTGAGTAACCTGTCTTATTTTTGGAGTTTGCACAAGGTTCTTTTGGAACCAGTCTTCAAGATTATTCTTTTTCTCCAAAAAGTACTTGTTTAACATATTCAAATTTCTCATCTGTAGATGAATTAGTAAGAAATGGGGGGTTTTAAAACTGAATGTGAAACTAACTAAGTATGGAAAGAAAAATCAGAAAGCTCAACTTAAACTCCTTTATGAAGGTCCTGTTGTCACCAAGTTTCACAAGTTAGTCCATGAAATAAAAAGAACTCTTTAAATTAATCTAAGTGTTGTATATATAAGAAATGCTAAAACTCCATTCAAAGTTACATTCATAGATTCCTTATCACATATCAACGACTTCTCTTCATTCAATCAAAACAAAAAGCATTCAAACTAGTCTAAGGTATTCAAACTAGTTTAGATACTGTAAATGCAAGAAAGACTAAACTCTTATTCAAGAGATGTATTCATAGTTTTTTTTTACATTTATCAGCAACTTAACTAGTTCTTTTTAAAATAAAAAATAAAAAAACTTTAAAACATAAACAATCAAATAGCAATGACTGATACCTTACTGTTGAAAGCAAAGATTCATATTGAATTCTCATTCAAGAAATTATTCACAATATGAAAATCAATGCTCTAACAATTAGATATGAAAAAGTAAAGCTATCTAACTAAACTTCAATCCTAACTTGTGCCTCCCCTACAACAACGCAAAAATGTTGAGTGCAATCTATGTCGCATAAATTTCTCAACGATTTAATGTCAGCCAGGAACTTGTAAGCTTAGAGGCACAACACAATATGTGCGAGGATTTGAAGTTGTCTATTCTAAACTACTAAAGCAAAGAACATAAAAATAACATACAAATGACAAATTTTACCTACTATATACAACACATAGGTGTACTAGCATCAGTGCATGGGGGCCCTTCCATCCTTCAGTAAGTACACCATAATATTAACACAAAATAGAGATCAAAATGGAAGCATGACTTGTATTCAAAAGAATATGATTACATCTTCATTCCAATATCAAATCTCCTCTCGATTAACCTCAAGAATCAACCTATCAATTCAAAACATCAGCATTTCCTGAACTTCACACCTATATCTCCATCTATCTCTATATATCTCCCTTTGAAAGGAGAAGGCTCTCCTATTTATACAAGAACATAAGAAGCTACCCCGTTAATGGAGATCCACTATTCTCTCCCTAGATCCATAAAAATCTCATATTGTTACAACCAAATGGCAAATGATGAGACATATCCTCTTTGACCTTTATCCAAATCTCCTTCCATATCTTGAAGGGAATTCGAATTTGAGTATTGGAGGCCACATAAGAGTGTCTTGGAAGCTTCCAAATCACCTACACATGTCACCAAACTCATTCTAATTGTTAGGTATAAGTATAAGTATATTATTTTCTAAAGTTTAACCATAAATTCACTTAAAAATGTTAAGAATTAATCAACTTTGGAAAAACATAGTTATAACCCAATTATGAGATAAATGTAATGATGTGGAGGTGGAATGAAGGTGACATGAAGGTAATATGGAAGTAATGTGAAGGTATTGGTGAAAAATGGAGTGAGAATAGGGACTATTTTAAGGCCCAACAATATGCTTGATAGATTTTGTCCTAGTCTGAAAACTAGGGCGCAACTAGAACAAAGAAGATTTGATATGAATAGATCCGATAGAAATAGTGGAAGATATGTTATTCCTATGCATAGAAAGAATTTCTGGACTAACAAGTGGATGCAAAATCCTAGAAAGAATTTTTTGCAGGTTCATCATTGTGATCCCAGTGCGCAGTACAGGAAAGGTTGGGGATCGTTTAAGAGAAAGAGAGGGTTGACTCTTTGTTATAGTTGCAGAAGACCGAGACATCTTGCTAAGGAATGCCCTGGTAGAGGCCCTATGTGTCTTTGTTGTAAAGTCGTGGGCCATGAAGTTTTGGATTGCCCTAGAATGATTGCCCAAGTTGAAAAGATGAATATAAGACAAGAGAGCCATGAGAAAGGTCAAGAGACTAAGGATATGATAGAACCCCAAAAAGAATCAGAGACTATATTATTGTAGATGAAAGAAACCCTGAATGATCACAGAGACATTAGTTTATCATAGATATTAAAAGAGAAGGAGTTCATAGAAACAAGAATAGGAGACTTCGACATAGACTGTGTTCTAAATGAGGAAACACAGGTGAACATCATGACAGAAAGTACTTGGGAAATTTTGGGAAAGCCTACTATGGTTCCTTCATCGGGAGGAGTAGGATTGTTTAAAGGGAAGCTCATAACCCTATGTGGAAGACTTACTAATGTACCTATGAGTGCTCATGGAACTTCGACATAAGAAGAATTCGAGGTCATTAAGTTTGTTGAGAACAACGTCCCCTTTGCACTTTTGCTAGGAAAAACCTGGATTGAGAAAGATCATATCCGAAGGAAAGAAGAAGATGAAGCTCTAGAATAGAAAAAGCAAGAATTAAGAGATTTCATAGCTAGGAGAATAGTGCACTTACTAGAAGAACAGGAGGACAAGTCGAAGCAACTGAGGACCAGAGACTTAGATGTCGAAGTTGAGAAAATGTAGGAAAGTTTGAAATACTTGTCCATGTAGGAGAAACAAGCACCTAACCCTGAAGTAATAAGAGAAGAGATATTCCACTTAAACCCTTTGAAAGACCCTCAACAGTGTGAAGTTACTATGCTAAGAGAAGATAAGAATCAAAATGGAAAGAGGAACCCAATGACTCAAATCACAGGAAAGAAGGCAAGGAAGCTTAGCAATAAGAAAGAAAAGTTAGAAAAATTGCAGGAAGTTCCAGAGAAGACTTCGTAGAAAGAATGCTTGCAGAACTTGAACCTCATCGAAATAGCAGAACAACGCAAATTGACACTTTGCCATGGCGGAGCAATATGACCGTTGGAGGCATCCTGACCATTAGAACGACGTTCCTGAATGACTAGCAAAGAAGTTATTGCCGGAAAGCTCGCCATTGGACCATTGGGACCGTGCCACAATGGATGGAATCATGTTGATCGAGGCATTCCTGCCCGTTGGAGGAGTCTATTACGAAATTTTCTATTTAACCCATCAAACGTCTCACTGGGGATACTTTTTCAAATTGTGATTACCCGAGTCTACAAAGAACTGATTATCGTGTTGTGCTTATTGAGACTTCGCCACCCATTTAGCTACCCTGAGTGTTTGTTCACCTACTCAAAATATTTGTTCACGAGTGTGCATGTCGGGCGAATGCAGTGCAGTGGAAAAGTTCGTGGAAGAAATTCTAATAGATCTAATGGTGGAAAAGGTCATGTCCGCAGGGGCACATGCCTCATCGACAAGAGGATTGCAAGCCTCCCCATCAACTACATGTTGATCTGGGCCCTATAGAACTGCGACAAAGAAAAAGAGCAAGCATCGCAATGACTTGGCAAACGTGAAGCTCATCCCATTAATCCTGCCTAACTATATCCCGCCTCTGGATGGTGCAGTTAGTCGTGATAGTGTCCTGAGGGACTTCGAATACACAATGATCACTGCATACCTCCCAAAGGGGATATGCCCAGTTGGATCGCAGTTATGACAGATTCTGACGTTGAACATCAATGATTAAAACTTAGGAGACCGCAAGAATTATGGGATGCTCGCACCACACAAGTACTTGACAAAGACAACGGGGAAGAATTCGAAGATAATCTCCCAACCGTGGACCATGGACATCGCAAGATCAACGATCCTCAATGTGATGAAGATACCACACTTCGGCAGACGCCAGGAGGTTAACGTGTGCGTTAAACCCCTCCTATCATGCTACCATGGCGGTTACCAATGGTTGGATAGGCGCATCACTATAGATCCGACGTTGATCAATCAGATCACTAGATTAAGCATGCAAGGACCCGACCCTCAGGATTTTTACCCAGGGAAAGCTGCAGATCGTGCCCTGGCGCAGCGCATAAAAGACACTTACGACGATGTAGAGAAAGGGAGGCGAGGCTACAAGGTATCCTTCATCCAAAATGATGCAGTGCGCCTACCTTGTCAGCTTATAGCAGGCAAGATCGCCAGGAAGAATAGGCCAACGCAGGTCACAGGGTTCGTTGTCGACCTCTCAGGAAAATGTGTCGAAGGAATGCAAATGAACTGGGAGAGCTACCTTGTCAACAAGTTGGAGCAAGATTACCGCAAATCACATGATCGAGGCTACAAGTTTTATTTTAGCTGGTTGATGATTTTGATCCCCTTCATCACTCGGGAGATGTCGGAAGGAGTGACCTTCCCTGAAATTGAGTCGTCTGAACCACTGGCCATGAAGTTCACTACACTCTAGTATTCGAGCGACATGGAAAAATAATGACAGTCGAATGCGGTGTTCCACACATATTACTTACAGCTGAAAGGGGCCATCAAATCCTTCCCTCGCATGACACTGAATACTCTGCACAAGTTCAGGCCACTTGTGAATTTTGTCACAGACAAGCATTTCATTTACATCATTGCACGTGGGGATGAACACAAGGAAGAGCTCCAGTGCTATTACAAACTCATAGAGGAGGACATGGAAGAGATAACCAAGGAATGACCTGCAAAATTCCTTGTACCGGTCGAACAGACAGAAATCTCCGACCCCGACCTGATCGGAAGTCCTGTAGTCACTCGAGAAGAGTATGATGGATTTAGTAGCAGTAGAAAGAAGAAGAAGGAAGAAGTGTAGGAATATAATAGCGCATCAAAGGAAACTACACCAGATTCACCTGGAGGAGGAGGGGATGAGGAAGTAGACCAAGAAGAGAATGAAGGGAAAGAAGATAAACAGGAACATGGTGAAGTGACACCGCCTAAAGACCCCCTTATAGAGGACTAAATGCCGAATAAACAAAAGGTTTCCCCAAAGAAACACTCAGCGTGGAAGAAGTCATGCGCCAATAAACCTCAATTACAAACTGTACTTACGGTGGATGATATCGACCTTATCATCGCAGTTGTATCAGATACCTCAGATGACATTTTGCAGTGCAGTGAAGCCAAACAAGAGACCATGTATGAAAGGATTGAGGCAAAGCTGAAAGGGGTACATCAAGCCCTCTACTCTAGTCGTGCAGTGTCTATAACGCCATCATCATATGAAGGAATAGATGTGGGAGACAAGCCTGACCAACTACCCAGATTAGCCGATGCGATAGAAGCTTGCCTTCCCCATGTTGAGGAAGGAAAAGAACATGCCACAGAGGCCTTGAAGCAAGCAAAAGAAGAAGCCCTGGAGAAACATCGAGTTGCAAAGCAAGAGAAAGACAACCTCCAAGCAAAGTTTGCAAAGGACAGAGAACAACTCCAGACAGAGAAAGAACAGTTGCTCACGGAGCAGATGGGAGTCAAGGAGGCAGTCACCAGAGCACTTCGCTCCATGTCGGGCCTCGCACAGATAGAAGAATACACAGTGGAAAAGCTTTTTGAAGCTATTCAACAGCTTCAAGAAAGAGTGGCAGAACTGGAATTGCAAGCAGTGCCAAGCACTTTGTAGGAAGTGCGAGACTAGAGAGAAGAAACTACTAGGATCACAGTAGAAAGAATCAAGGTGTTGGCCTTGGAATGTAAGCTACTCAGCAATCATAGTGCGCAGACCTATGAGCGCCTCGCAGAGGACCCAGAACTAAGAGCATTAGAAGCAAAGCTTCAAGAAACAAAGCAACAAGCATCGACAATGCAAGCACAACTAAAACTGCTTTCAGCAGTTGAGAAGATGAAAAGGTCACAAGAACAATGCGCAGTTCAGTAGCAGGTCCATGCCATCCAGAGTAAAGTCATGGAAGTGACCCAGAGACTCTAGCCGGTACAGGATCAAACCTACACACTTTTTGAGGAGATATAGGGACAAGGAGCATAGCTATAACAAGTAGTCACCTCAGTGGAACAATGCTTGGAAGGATCAGTCATAGAGAAAGTCATCCAGGAGTTCATCGAGCATGAGGCTTTGGAGAAGTAACAAGTTGAGGCAGCTCGAGCCAAGCTCGAGGCCTTCGAAGCAGAGTTGCCTAGACCAGAGTGACTCGGAATGAGTCACAGGTGAGTGTTGGGGGCATGTTGGCCTTTGACCAAGTTTTGGAGAACCTTGGTCATGTTTGACCACTTTTTGGGACTTCGACAGGCTAGTCAAAGACGGAGCACCCAGGCGAAGCGGAGATCACGAGAGCTCACCCCCCTTTAGGGGATTTTTGGGTTTAGGGTTTATGTAACGAGTATGGGATGTCAACCTAGGGGTTTACCCATGTTTAGGCCCCATTTGTAATGTATAAATAGATATCTAGGCGAGGTAAGAAGGGGCAAGACTAGATCTGGTAGAATCGGCTTAGTGCGGATCTAGAGGCTTTTTTCATACTGTGTGATAAGACTTGCAGAACTAAGTGAAAGTGATTGTAAGAGGCTTTGTGTGTAGACTGCACTGTGTAATAAGGAGAAGAAGAGTCGGTGGACGTAGCCTCACACTGGGGTGAACCATGTATATCCTGTGTTGTGGTTTCTTTGTGATGTATTATTCATGTATTTTCTTAGTGCTGTAACTTTTATGTATGTTAGATGCATCTGTGATAGTATCTTAGTGCTTATGATGTGAATGAATGTTAGATTTTCTTTAATGTTATGTGATGAATGGATAATTGTGTTAGATCTGGGTGAATACTGCGTTGTTCTATAATTAGGGTTTTGACCTGCGATGTGGATAAGGGTAAAAGCTAATGAATGTTAATTGTTAAGTGCTTTGTTGAGTAGTGTGATCACAGATCTGTGTCCCAGCTAGGTTGTAAACACTTGAGTCCTACAACCACCCCTGCATCTACCTCGGCTGAGGCTTCATCTGCTTCGCAGGTGTCACCCAAAGGGTTGGTAGTTAGGGTTTTGTTGGTGCATTGAACCCTGGGTCTGCCCCTGTGCCAACATGGAGAGATAGTGAGAATGCAATGAACCGTTTGGAGGCCCAGACATCATGAGATTGCAGTACACCCGAGTTGAAATGATCGTTTGAGGCAGAAAGATGTGAGATTGCAGTGCATCCTTTGGACTGTCGGATTAGATCAAATAATGATTGGGGTTATATTATATATTTTCTAGGAAGGGGTGGAGATCAGAAAATGCATTGCAAAGAGAACATCATTTGCATTCATTTCATTTACATTTTTTCTTTTGCAGTTTGTTTTCTTTGTTGATATGAATTTCCTTGAGGCTGGTAGAGCATAGAGAGTAGGCATGAGATTTGATTTCACGAATCTACAAAGTAATCTTCTACAAGTGAGTGGATTAATCAAGATCTGTGTGTGAGTAAACGATAATGAGTAATAGAGGAGAAACAACAAGCCATGATAGGTTTCATTATTTTGGGCATTATCAAGCTCTAGGTCAATGTCTAAATCTAGATCTAGCTCAATGTCATGTTCTAGGTCAAGCTCTGGGTCATCGCCTAAATCTAGATCTAGCTCTATGTCACGGTCTAGGTGTACATCTTGGTCTAGGTCGTGGTCATGGTCTAGGTCGTGGTTGTGGTCTAGGTCACGGTCTAGGTCGTGGTTGTGGTCTAGGTCACGGTCTAGGTCTATGTCAAGGT